>CANUEY010335714.1:0-17876 GCA_948099555.1 Croton setiger
AAAACCCTAATTGGCTCCGTTTATGTCTTTCGACGATAAACGAACTTAAAACATATTTTGTTTAACATCTCTAATTCATATATTGCCATTTCCAAATCATTTAATTCATTTTCATATCATATATCATATCAAACTATAATGCATTTTAATTAAAAATGCACAAAATGCATGTAATGACGTCAAAATGACGTAGGACTTAGGTCGGAGGTGTCACATATGGACTGCTTGGTAAATGGCCCTTTGTCTAGAACTAATTTTCATGGCATGATGCAAAATAAGTTAATTCTAGAATTAAAAACGATGTAGGGGCAGATTCGTAATTTTGAAAAGTTTGAGGACTAAAATGTAATTTTCCATGATTTGTTTCTAAATGTTGAATTTGCATATTTTATTGATTCTTTAGATAATATGGCATGTTTTAAAGTTTGTTTTGATATTTTCTTAGTTTAAGGACCTAATTGCAAATTTTCAAAATTTGGAGGACTATTTTGTAATTTTCCATAATTGTTTAGATTTGCTTATTTTGGGTGTTCGGGTTTAATTTGGGGTTCAATTGGGTAGATTGTAATTTTTTTAGGACTACTTTGTAATTATTTTCTCTGTATTGGAGAAAGAATAATTAGGTTTAGATGCGTTTGTTTATTTCCCGTAATTTATTGCTTTCGATATTTGAATTTATTTTCACAAAATGACCGAAAATCGACAATTAGGAACATCAATGGTTTTAATCACGCATCGACTTGCTTTTTAATAAAAATTTAAATTTTGGAAAGAAAAACAAACCAAGAGGTCGGTTTTTGCCCGGCGACGGTTTAAGTTTTACTTAAACCGTCGTACCTTACCCCCTTACCCAGAATTTCTAAATATTTTCGACTAGTGCCTTTTTCAAAAATAAATGGAGTCATTTTTCTAAAAATAAAAAATTGATTTCCTGAAATTAGGTGGCAACTCTAAAACTATTTTTTAAGACCGATTAGTTCGGCAACGCACAAAACCAAAAATGTTTTGTCACTGATTTTTGGTAAAAATCCAAATCCACCGAAAACTAACAACAACAACAGCTATCCGAGCTGAGAGCCTACAGAGGGAAAGGCCTCCGTTTGTTCCACGGGTGAAGAGAGATGGGGCAATACAGTCAGATGACGCGGGTGGTTCCCGGATGCGTCCACATCAGGGGTCATCTGTTCCTTCTGGTTTCAGGGGCAGAGCATAAAGGTATCCAGGTAGATCACAGACTGGGTATCAGAGGGGTAACCCTTCATTTTAGAGTAGTTCAGGCAGAGGCCAGAGTCAGGCTCAGTCACGACCACAGTGTACTCATTGCGGCAGACACCAATGGGGTGAATGTTGACGCTACATCGGTGTGTGTTACATGTGCGTGAGCAGGGACATTTCTTGAATGAATGTCCCAGGAGGAGAGATCTGAGTCAGACACTGACGCGGAACCCTATAGCAATAAAGGCCTCAAACTCGCATGCACACTTTGATTAAGAATTCTGAAAACGAAAACAATCCACCCTCTATAACACCATTTGCTTATGAAAGTAAGAACGCTAATAACAAAAGAATTTTGTAAGGTAGAAATCAGAAAAACGCCACAAATAAAGTTTGATAAGTAAATCTAAATTCTTGATGCAATCCAAGAATTAGAGTTTCTCTCCCTAAAACTAGAATCACACGAAACATTCTTGAAAAGAATAAGAATTTCAAAATTGATGAATAGTTGATTAACCTCTTACAAGCATATTTTGCCCCTTTTTATTGTGAAAGGCATAAATCCTAATGAAATAAGGAAATTTAATTAGAATCCAAAACAAATTCAAATCCTAACTAGAAAACAAATCTTATCTAAACTAGATAACAAATCTTATCTAAACTAATTCTACTATAACAAAAAATATAGCCAAATTCGTCCAAAATACTTGGCCCACAAAAATAGCCTAACTTCACTTCCATGCAACCCAAGCACATTCAGCTCATGCTCTTCATGCATGCATAATTCGGCCCAAACTCGTTTTCCTTGGCCCAAGGTTGTTTTCCTCTCAAGAAGCTTTATTTCCAAGAAGTCATGACGTACTTTGGATTTTCCTCAAGCTCCTTATCCATCTTGTTGACAGCAAGTTCTTGTAATTCCTTCGATATTTCTTGTTGTACATACATTCCCAAGCTTGATTGAAATTTCTTAGCTCGACTCCTTGTCAAATGACTATTTGGTAATGTCAAAGGATCCTTGTCAGCCATTTTGTTTGCATCATTCTCCCCTTCTTGAAAAAGATTTGCCCTCAAATCTGCATCATCCTTCTTTGGTACCAGCAAAACTGGAATCGAACATGGATTAAGTGACGTGGAACCCTATGGTAATAAAGGCCTCAAACTCGCATGCACACTTTGATTAAGAATTATGAAAACGAAAGCAATCCACCCTCTATAACACTCTTTGCTTATGAAAGCAAGAACGCTAATAACGAAAGGATTTCGTAAAGTAGAAATCAGAAAAACACCACAAACAAAGTTTCATAAGTAAATCTAAATTCCTGATGCAATCCAAGAATTAGAGTTTCTCTCCCTAAAACTAGAATCACACGAAATATTCTTGAAAAGAATAAAAATTTCGAAAATTATGAATAATTGAATATTTCTTACAAGGATATATTACCTCTTTTATAGTGAAAAGCATAAATTCCTAATGAAATAAAGAAATCTAAAAAAAAAAATCCAATTCCTAACTAGAAAACAAATCCAATTCCTTAGTAGAAAAGGAAATAGTATAGCAAAAATATAGCAAAATTCGTCCAAAATACTTGGCCCACAAAAAATAGCCTGAATTCACTTCCATACAACCCATGCACATTCGCCCCATGCATTCCATGCATGCATAATTCGGCCCAAACTTGTTTTCATTGGCCCAAGGTTGTTTTCCTCTCAAGAAGCTTTATTTCCAAGACATATTATAATCATGATGTACTTTGGATTTTCCTCAAACTCCTTATCCATTTTCTTGACAACAAGTTCTTGTAATTCCTTCAAAATTTCTTCTTGTACATACATTCCCAAGCTTGCTTGAAATTTCTTAGTTCGACTCCTTGTCAAAGGACCATTTGGTAAAGGATCCTTATTAGCCCTTTTGTTCGCATCATTCTCCCCTTCTTGAAAAAGATTTGCCCTCAAATCATTCATACGAACCATATTTTGTCTTGAATGCAGTTTTCCACTCATCTCTAGGCTTTATTCGAATTTGATGGTATCCACTAATAAGGTCAATTTTTGTAAAGTACCTTGCGCCATGCAATTCATCCAACATATCATCAAGTCTAGGAATGAGATGACTATACTTTACCGTAATTTTGTTGACTAACCTACAATCCACACACATTCACCACGAACCATCCTTTTTCGGTACAAGCAAAACTAGTACCGAACATGGACTAAGGCTCTCACGCACCAAACCTTTTTCCAAAAGCTCTTCAACTTGCCTTTGCATCTCCTTTGTTTCCACAAGATTACTTTTATACACTGGTCGGTTTGGAATGGTAGCACCGGGTATGAAGTCGATTGATGTTCAATCCCTTTTAATGGTGGTATACCACTAGGAAGCTCTTCGAGAAATACATCGCTGAATTCTTGCAACAAAGACTTAAAACAAGAAGGTAAAGAATCAAGTGATTCTTTATGGTTAGCTAGCAAAGTTTCTTTATACTTAAATATCGTTAGTGATATGGCCGAGACTTGATATGTGTACTTTGTATAGTTGAGTGATGGATCATGAACATATAAAGGAAGTATCGTAGCAAGTGCCTGCGTATCTTACTTTGCTCATAACATATGAGGTTGACTGATGCTTATCCATATTGAGCTGCTCCATTGATTGTTCAGCTGTAGAATCTTCCAATGGATATTTCAGAGTTTATTTGTAAAGAGAATGATAACGGCTTATGTTTTCTCTTTTTTTTCGTTTTTATTTTACTAGTTTTTTATTTGTTTTAGCTTTAATGTTTCTGTTTCTCATGTAATCTTTAAGTTGAACATTAGTATGCTTAATTAATTTTCAACTTGAGGGAGGTTATTAGGATTATAGGAGTAAATGAAATTAGTAGAAAATCTAAGGAGTACTTCGGTATTCTACTTTAATAAACCTTGTGTATAAATATTTGTTTTAGTGAATAATAGAAATTGAGACACCATTATGCAAAAAATACTTTTATTACTAGATACCGATAAAAAAGGAGTATAAGAATCAATTGTATTTGTTTTTTTAGTTATTTTGTTTAAAGGAAGAAGATGAGTATAACTAAGGGAAAAATTAGGATAAAATCGCAACCTTCTTAAAAATTCCGAGTGAATTTTTTATTTACGCTGCAAAAATTATGAGAAGTTCAATTTTCTTTTTTCAGTTCCTTATTGATTGGCGGGGTCACTGTCTGTCATTTTTGTTTGCAAAGCACGCATGGTAAAATGGTGGTAAAAAAAGACCATTTTCTAGTACACTCAAAATAAAAAGTGACTTATGGGCTTTTTGAAAATTTAGCTTTAAGGTGCAAAATGTAAAAGATGCAAACAAGTGGCGGTGTACAACGAACAAACATAAAATATCTGCCTCGCTTCTTCATAAACCCTTACAACCCCATTCCTAAAACCCTAAATCCCTTAGAAACTGGAAACATGATGAGCATAATCCTCAGACGCTCCTCACGCCGAGCTCTAGCCTCTTTAACCTCAATCCAAACCCTCTTACACCAACAATTCTCCTTATCGGCTTCTGCTGGTGGAGGACCGTTAAATGACTTCGGTGTTAGCAAATGGAGGAGGGACTTCCATGTGAAATCAGGGCCCTTGGATTTCAAGGCGTCTTACACGCCGCTGGCCGAGTTTGCCGTAGCCGATTATGGATACGAGGAAGAGAAGGGGGGTGGTGGAAAAGAAGAGGGGCTTGAGATCGGAAAACTCGGGATTTCTCAAGAGATCGTCTCTGCTTTGGCTCGGAGGGGTATCACCACGCTCTTCCCTATACAGGTGATTCCGTCCTATCTAAACCCTTTTATCCCTCACCTCTTCAAAAGTCTCGTTTTTATTTTAACTAATATATCCCCTGAATAGAAAGCCGTGTTGGCACCAGCAATGAATGGGAGGGACATGTTCGGACGGGCTAGAACAGGGACTGGGAAGACACTTGCGTTTGGGATTCCCATCATGAATAGGATCATTGAATTCAATGCTAAGCACGGGTTTGTTTGCCTAATAACTCTCATTTGATTCCTTATCGACCTTTATTTATTTAATATTTTTTCAAATTTTTATTTTGTAGAAAGGGTAGGAATCCTTTGGCTCTGATTATGGCTCCAACTAGGGAGCTTGCTCGCCAAGTTGCCAAAGAGTTTACTGAGTCTGCTCCGGGCCTGGATACCATATGTCTCTATGGTGGTACACCGCTTGTACAGCAAATGAAAGAACTTGATTATGGTGTTGATGTTGTTGTTGGGACACCTGGCCGCATTATTGATCTTATGAAGCGAGGTTCTCTGAATCTTTCAGAGGTTCAATTTGTTGTCCTTGATGAAGCTGATCAGATGCTTGGTGTGGGTTTTGTGGATGATATTGAGACTATATTCCAGAGGTTGCCCCAGGATCGGCAAAGTATGCTGTTTTCTGCAACCATGCCAAGTTGGATTAAAAATCTTATTAGGAATTACCTAAAAGATCCGCTTACTATTGATCTTGTGAGTATGAAGATTTTTTCATCATTTCAGTGTGTATTTATGTGAGATTGTAAATCTGACATCAGACATCACGTGTGTTGTTCAAGGTTGGTATTGTACTGTTGTGGCAGCTTAGTGTTTTAACTTCTTCAAATGTAGGTTGGAGACTCTGATAAGAAGTTGGCTGATGGAATTACTCTCTATTCAGTTGCCTCAGACATGTATTCAAAAGCATCCGTACTTGGTCCTCTGATAACAGTATGAATCTAGAGCTTCTGTTGGTCATCTTTTTGTTTTCTGATTCTCTCTCTCTCTCTCTCTCTCTCTCTCTCTCTCTCTCAAATTGTCTTGTTGGAAATATTTTTTATTTACTGTACAATTTTATCCTTATCAGTCAGCATGCTCTGAACTTCAAACATGTTATTATTATCTGTTAGGAACATGCAAAAGGGGGGAAGTGTATTGTTTTTACTGAAACAAAACGTGAAGCTGATCGATTAGCATATGCAATGGCAAGGAAATTTAGGTGTGAGGCCTTGCATGGGGATATATCACAGAGTCAGAGAGAAAGGACACTTTCAGGCTTCCGAAGTGGGAATTTCAATATATTAGTTGCCACTGATGTTGCTGCTCGAGGCCTTGATGTTCCTAATGTTGATCTGGTAAATGATCCTTTTTCTTTCATTTGTCTTTGTGACAAGTCTGATTGCTTCGTGATAGATGGAACTTTACCATAAGTTCTTCTTGTAAGGACTCAATGTCCTCACCATAATACCTGGTCGTGCTAAGCTGTTGTTTTGCTTCTCATCAATCAGTGCTGTTTGCATTTTGTCACAGGGCGATTTATTGGAAATCAATAGTCTTTCCTTTATCTGATTCTTTCCCTGACCTATTTGAAAAACGTTGGACTTTTTTAATGGTAGTAAACCCAATCTCTAGGAATTTACTTCATACTGCTTATGGTTTTATTGAGGTATAACATAAATAGGTAACCTACTTGAACAAGGAGCTAGGTAATTTAAAAGGATTCTCGCACTAACTAGCAAACCTGCTTAACAATTATTGATCTGTTAACTAAATGGGATAGCTTAAGTCAAACCTAACTTCTTGTTGAAGTTCTAGGTTTTACTAATGTGTACATAACAAGGTTTTCATAAAGCGAATCACAAATGTTTTTTTTTTTTTTTTTTTGGTTAATGCTCTCTATCTTGCATTCTTCATTTCAGCAGATGTAGATAGATCGGTAGGATGTAGGTGGTTGAGTAAAATGTCATGGTCAACTAGCGTGGGACATAGTATGGGTGGAGCTGTAGATCTGATTGACTATGGATTGTAACTTAGAAAATAGTGTTACAAGTGTCATGATTTAGAATATCACATTTATGTACAGCTGGATTCAATGAAATCTTCCTCTGGTTATTCTACTAAAAAACATTGTGACTGTTTATAGTGTTCTGTTAATTACTTGTATAGATGAAAATGTATGAACACCTTTAGACATTTTTTGTCTCCATTGGTGTATTTGTCTGATGAACTCTAACTTCTTGATTCAAATTTTTGAACTATTTTAAAACAATTTATATTTGATGTATTAAAAAAATTTTTTTTATCTGTTTTAATTGACTATGCAATAAAGCATATGTGAACTTAAAAACTATTTAAGACACAAGTAGAGTGTAAGGTTGTCTTAAAAGCCTTGTTCAAAGCATAAATAGCTACAATAGCAAAGGAACTTATATACAGCCATGGAGACTTGCTTTAAGATGATATTTTTCTTTCCCAAAGTTAGATAGGGAGATATCGAGGCAATGTAATTTCGACTGCATCTCTTTCCGGCTATTAAATAAAGTACATAAAGTCCTGGCGTTGATTATACTTTGAGTCTGGTCATTAAACCCCCTTGTTGGCTAGTCACGTTTTCATGTTCCAATTGAACACTTTCTTTTTTTTTTTATTATTCTCAAAGGAGAAGATTTTTCCGAAATTGAATTAGTAGTTGGAATGAGTGGGGACTCTGGCTAATTTGCACATTACCATTAAGGAATGAATTTCAGAGCTTTGTGTGGTATGAAAAAAGAGAATGAGAAATTTTTGGACAAAGGTGGAGGATGATGAAACTGGCTCATTGGAAATTTGTTTAGCAATTGAATTAAGATAATTTGAATGATTATGGAAGTCCAAGGGTTTGCAAGACTGGTTTTACAGTTCTTTACTTTTTGTGGGATTAGACTGGAACATGCACAGAATTCGGCACCTGGTTGTTTGGTTCAAGTTGCGCAGTATTTTTAATATTTATTATAATTTTTCTTTATTACAAACAAATATAATTATATATTAACATGTCAAATAATTTTAATAAAATTGTTTAATTAAAATTATTTCATTGTTAACACCAATTTATGTAACTTATATGTATTTATTGTTATAGTATTTATATATTATCATTATTATAAATATGTTGACTATTTAATCAAATAATATAAAATAAATAAAATTCGTAAGACTAACTTTTAAAATTTTATAAAAATTTAATTAGTAAAGTATGTGATACATATTTTACAAAATAAACTATCTAAAGTTTGGTTCTTCGGTCGGTTCCGTTGCGGTTCTGGCAGGGGAACCGGGACCACGACACCGCATAGTAAAATTTTCTAGTTTTATGCTTCTTGGTTTTGGTAGTTTTTTTTAACCAATTGCATCACACCAAGCGGCACTATTATAATGAACAATTTATTTCATTTAAACCTAGTCTTTCTCTGAATTGAGTGGGAAGAGTTGCTTTCCTTATTGAAAAGCAAAAAATGGACAAGACCCTTTATTTTTTTGTTGTTGCAATGATGTCGTTAAGCCATAGGCGAAGAAGCACATATATAAATTACAAGTTTGTGGTTTGAATGTTTGGTTGCTTTATTTATTGGAATAATCTTAATATTCTGATTTACTCCAACCACCAGCTAAGCCTTGATCCAATCATTTATAGAGTTCTTTGTTTGGAGCATCTGCTCTGATGAATCTGTGCTGGTGTAGCAAACTAAAACAATTTAAAATATCCAGATATTAGAAAGCAATTTTTGTTTGATTTCTGTGGTACAATATTAAATATTTTGAAAAAATGTTAATTTTTTTAATACCTTGTTTCTGTCAAATGCTCCCTGGACAAGAAGTGATATCAGGGAAACAAATGGAGCATTGAGATTTTTATTCAGCTTTTCTTTTTTGGCTTAGATAATCCATTATGCATTGCCCAACTGTTCGGAGACTTTTGTTCATCGATCTGGCCGTACAGGTCGTGCTGGCAAGAAAGGAACTGCCATTCTTATTTACACACAGGAACAAGCCAGGCAAGTCCGAATCTATGAGCGGGAAATAGGATGCAGGTTTACAGAGGTAACCATCTGTTTCCTTTCTCCATTTTGCTTAAGACATTGTTTTTCATGCATGCAATTTAATGCGGGTTGTGGGCATCACATGTTTCAAGCACATGAAGTGTTTTTGGTATCTGTTCAACCCTGTATCGCATTTTCAGAAATTCAGTTGGGAAATCACAGTTCCTAAATATTACATATATAAGATTGTGGCTTTAGGTACCTAGGGTGCATGACCTTATCCAAAATGAACCAAACCAGAACAACAAATGACAAGTTTTTAGTTACCTATTAACCAAACCATAAGCCAACTTAGTGATTTGTTTGTGGTTATGGTTTTCCATGAGAACTGAATTCAGATTGTGGCTTTAGGTACCTAGGTTGCATGAACCTTATCCAAAATGAACCACACCAGAACAAAAACATGACCTTATCCAAAATGAACCAAACAGAACAAAAATGACAAGTTTTTAGGTACCTATTAACCAAACCATAAGCCAACTTAGTGATTTGTTTGTGGTTCTGGTTTTCCATGAGAATTGAATTAGAACTGCATTGGTACTGTAGTGATACTGAACCTGAATCAACTGATTGAGATAATTAGACTTATGTAGTCCCCAATGTCAATCACATTTTCTTGTTGAGAGAAACCCACTTTGTTGTCACTATATGTTCTGTATTATTATCATATATTATATTTTCAGTTATTCTTATTCTAGCTGTAAAAAATTTGTAGCTTTTCTAATACTTTTTGTTCCTAATATTTTAAGTAGCTAAAATCATATTAAATTTTTATGCAATGCCTCATATATTTTCAATATATAATTGTATGTATTATCATATGGTCTTTGTAATAACTAAATCATCACAGGTTGACCTAGGGAATTTTATTTAACGTGCATCAAATTATCATACCTTCATTATATGTATTATTGAATTTTTCTTAAAACTTGTATTATATTTTATTTTAATATTCTAATTTAGAAATTATGCTAGTAATCTGGCAGTAGAAATCAATAATTTTTCTTTAAAAGATGTTGTAATTTCAATGCGTGCATTGGATCGAAAGCTAAAATTGAGTTATCTATATTATACCATTTCTTCATACATGTTCTTTTTCTAGCAATATAATGGAGAAGTAGAATGAGGGTGAGGTAACCATTTCATTTAAATTTTTCAGTTTATTAACTATCGTTTGTGTTGAATTTAATAATAGACAAAATTTTTTTTCTTCTTTTACAAATTTGAAGGGAATTGGAAAGGAAGAATTTTCAATGTGTCTTTCTTGGATTTGGTATCAAGTATTTATTTATTTATTTTTTTAATATGAAAGAACAGAAATATAAGCAATATGTAAAATGTAACATGATGTGATAGGATTATTTAACGCATATATATAATATATTAGAAATATTATGTCTTAGAGATGTCTTGGCAATATATCCATAATATGAATGGGAGATTTAGTTTGATGGCTCAATTGGTTAGATCTTTCAAATCTACGTTAAAAGATTGTTCTTGAAGGGGGGAAAAAAAGAAAAATTAGGAGAATAGTACTATCTAGAAAAAGAAAGTGTAATTTATTCAGTTTCAGATTACATTCCCTATGCTGATTATATTGTGCATGACATATGAAATGACCTATTCCGATTGCCACTTTTCGGCTTGGTGGCACACTTGCATCATAAGATTTATTATTCATATAATTTTGGGTGTCTAATAATAATAATTAATTTGGCTACAATTCCTATGAGATGCATACTTCTCCTGCATAAATGTTTTCTTTCTTGGATAAATTCTTTGGTTGACAATGTCTATCATGTCATTATAGACTTCACCAATCGACAAATGCCATGTCATTTTCTTAAACAATTCATTATCATTAACTAATGAGTTTGGCCTAAATTAGAAGACATGGTTGTTAATTTCTAATGCTTACCCACTTTAGTTTTTGTTGCCATAGCCGCAGCTGTAACTGTTAATGTATCTAGTCACTTAGTTTCTCTAAGATCTCTTCGCTTTTTATTCACTTTGATTTCAATTCTATTGTTCTGTTAATCTACTTATGTAATAGCCAAAGTTACCAAAACAGTTGTTTGTGAAACACTAATATCGATTCTAGAAGCGCCCATTCAGAGGTAAAAATTTCAGTGGTAGGAATGGTGAGAGGATCAGTAGAAAGAGAAAGGTTGAAAAGCAATTTGATTAGAGAATATAACTTGGGGTTTAACTCACATTATTTAGTTAAGGATTTTTTTTTTCAAAAAAAAAAAAAAATTTCTGATAAGGCATTTTATTATTAGTGAAGTCTGTTGATGACATGTTAGACAATCTGGCTAAGAAATTTCTCCTTCTTCTTGCTACTCTGGAAAATAACACATGCTAACTTCTCATAGCATATAAATATTATGCCCTTCTTTGTGCTTCTTAGCTATGCATTGCCTTGTGTAAGATTTTTCCTTTCTAAATGCCTTCTTTTCGGCTTCTTATAGGTATTGTCTCTTATAGGATATTCCTTTCTAAATGGTAGTTTAATTTTGGCTTAGTTGAATTTATAGTGCTACTTTATTGTTATATTTCAGCTTCCTAGGGTCACTGCTGAGGCAGGAGACATGGACATGCTAAATGACATGGGCAATGTTGGTCGATCTGGGGGAACGAGAGATCGTCGATTTGGTGAGGGAGGTTTTGGTCGATCCGGTGGTCGTGGGGATTATGGTTCTACTCGTTCTGGAGGATATGGTAGTCCTGGGTATTCCAGTGGTCGTGCTGGTTATAACAGAAACCAACCAGGGAATTTTAGTGGTTCTAGTGGTTTTGGTGAATCTGGTGGTTTTGGAAATTTTGGTTCTGGTCGTTCCAGTGGATTTGGTGACAGTGCTTCAAGCCGAAGCAGTAATCAACCAGGATATTTCAGTGGTTTTGGTGGCAGACCAGAGCGTTCTAGTGGTGGATATGTTGGCAGTTCTTCAAGCGGTGGTGTTTCCTATGATTCTCGTTCTAGTCGATTTGGGGGCTTTGGAGACATAAAGAATGATGATTTTAACTCCAGAAGAAAATCAATTAAAGTGGTAAGCCATGTCACTCCCTTTATTTTGTAGGAACTTGTAGCATCGATATGTTCTAAATACCAAAGGGCACTTGCATTGAAATGTATTAGACTGACGTATGTATATATTATTCCTTTTTATCTACAACTGCTTGTACTGTATGTGTTTTCTTGTGCTTCTTGTCTCAGTGGGAACAAACGTATTTAACCATTAGGTTCTTTTAGTACTCTCTGGGTTTTCTTATTTGTACCTTCCCAATACCAGTGCTTAAATTTTGCAAATTTCATCATCTATGGAATAAGTGGAAATATTGATGTCCAATAAATACAGAATGTGGTTATTAATTTCCATTTGGTCATTTTAGCACAGGAATCTGATTGGTGGTTGTATGTTGCCAATATTGTCTTGGCGCACTGTTGTAGTGATAAAGAGAGTGTCAGAAACATTCTACTCTGATTTTCTCTATTTCTGTTGTTGTAGTCTACGATAATGCGTTTATGTACCATGACTTGTTTGATTGTTGTACCCTCATATAAGAGATCAAAGGCATATTCAATGTGCTTTCAGGTATAGTACTTAGTTCTCTGTCGTGCATAGTTCTAAAAAAGATTTTGCTCATTTTGGTTAGTACTTGTGACCATCTTCATACAACTGATCTCTGTGTGTTGCGCATGCAGTTACACAAAATGTTTATGTGATGTTTGTTGAAGCCTCACCATTAATTTAATTTTTGATGGCAGGGAAAAGACAACCAATGGTAAGAGGGGAAAGATGACCTGTGGCAAAAGGTGGTTTATTCTGAACATCATGAGGAATAGCTAATTTTTCTTTATATTTTATTATTCTGAAGTTTGCTGTTCACATATATTAGTACTAGTGTTTATTTTGAGGAGAGCATATTATATTCAGTGCCATGCAGACCCTCGTATGTAAGATTATACGGAAATGTCAAGGAACGTTTCTGTTCCATTTTTTAATGCGATGATAGCATCTTGTAGTATGACAAAATGAACATTATTTGCAATTAATTTTCTGTTTTGGGACTCTTGTAAACGTAAGTTAGCCCTAGTTAAGAAGAAAATTTGTACTTGTGTAGTGATATTCAATGTGGGCATTCATAATAAGGAAAGCTACATGTAACTGTCGCGGAACAGTAATCCGTATTTTAAGCCTGGAGTGGTAATTTATTGCCTACAGTAATTCTGATACACGAGAGGATGGTTGAAATTGTAGTAAGAAGAGTGTTCGAGATTGGCTTGTTGAAAATTGGTTTGAATTCTGAAAGATGAATGACTCAAATTCCAGCTGAATTTTTAGAAGTTCGATAATGATCCTTGGCTCATCAGCTGATTCGTGGGGTTTTTTTTTTTTTAAAAGAATTCATGAGCTTTGTCTATGAGTCTATTTGTAATCTTGCTGTATGCGCAGGTTATAAAAATACAGTTTATAATCTAATTTTATTAAATAAAAAAACTTATCTAATAAAAATAATTCAATTCAAAATTAGAATTTTAATTGAAATTAATTATCTAATTACGTATGATAGAAAAATTTAAGAGACTTTGAGATAGGAGTTTTGACATAAATCTCCTGTTAAATTTTAACATATTTGAAAAATAATATTAACATAATTTTCAGAATAACCATTTTGTAATTAGAAATAAAATGTAAGCAGCCTATAAACACATTATAAATATAATATAGACAATTTATATAAAAAAATGATCATTTTACGAGTTATAACATTTTCTTTTGAGAACTAAAAGTATAATTAAAAAGTTATTTTAAGACTAAAATATTGGACCTTTTTAAGGAGATTTTTTTTGTTTAACGATGAATAGCTGGGTCAAATACATGCGACACAATGCATATGAAAATGAAAGGAAGCTAACCTATTTCTATATGCAAACTTCACACAAACATCAATTTCCTGGATCCAAATGGAAGCTTAGAGTTATTTAATTTAGGAACACTTAGCTTCTAAAACTAGACAAACATTTCATTTTCTTTATACATATACCCATGTCATAATGAGTGATAAATTTGCAGTAAAATAATGATTATTTTGCATTAATGAACTTTTATAAGAGTAAGTATGAGAAATTGGAAAAGAGCATGAACACTTACAAATTGCACTTGATGAATTGAGAACTTCTTATGATATGTTTAAGAACAATAATGTTGAAAGTTGTCAAAGGCAATGGCAGTGCTAGCTTAGGAAGGATAAGTGAAAAAATTGAGAGTTTATTAATTAACTTCACTCTTGATATATTTGATACATTCTTTCATTGAACTATTAACTTATGTAGAATCTAATCAAGTTATTAATGTTTTTACATGAAACATAAAAGTGATATATAACGTGAAACATATGAAAATGTATCAATTAATTTTCAAGATATAACTCGCAGTCTAACAATCCTCCTTGAGGTGTATCTTGGACACTTTGAGTTTGCTTCTCAAATCTTCACATCTTGATTTAGGCGCAGTCTTAAATATATGCCAGTTGAAATTTTGAATTGCTATGCACAAACTTGATCTCTTGATTTCTTTCACCTCTCTAATGGAATGATACTTCACCTTAATATGATTGGTTCTTTCATGTTGAATTGGATTATAGGCTATGGCTATAGCAAACTTGTTGTCACAATGGATGACTGTTGGCTCTATTTGCTCCATCATAAGATCTTGCAAAACTTTTCTAAGCCATAATGCTTGATTGTAGCGGTAATTGCAACATACTTAACTTCTGTTGTGGATTGAGCAACCACTTCTTGCTTCTTTGAATTCCAGCAAAAAGGACTTGAGCCAAAAGAAATCATGTCATCCAAACAACCACCTCAATCACTATTAATGTAATCTTCATGCTTGCCACTTGACTTCTTTAAATACCATACACCAAAGTTAGTTGTACCATTGACATACTTTAAAATTTTCCTTGTAGCAGCCAAATGAAATTCATTAGGAGAATTCTTACCTTGAAAGTAAACTTATTGAAGATATCATATCAAGCCTGTTAGCCGTCAAATAAAGCAAGCTACCAATCAAACTTTTGTAAACTAATGCATCCGCACTTTTTTCGCCATATTTAGATAATTTTTCATTTTGCAACAATGGAACAGTCACAGATTTGCAATTTTCCATCTGATATTTTTTCAAAACATCTAAAGCATATTTTCTTTGAGAAATGAAGATACCCACCTTGCATTGATGAATTTCCATTCCAAAGAAATAATTCATGAGACCCAAATTTGACATCTCAAATTCTTTCTCCATATCAGATTTGAAAAGCTGCATCAAATTTGAATCACCTCATGTAACAAGAAGATATACATACAAAAAGACAATTAATAGCTTTTTATCTTCACATAAAGTGTAGCTTCATTTTCGCTCCTAAAACCTTGTTGTTGCAGGTAGTTGTCAATTCTACTATACCAAGTTCTAAGTGCTTGTTTCAGGCCATAAAGTGCTTTTTTAAGTCTGTAGACTTTATTGTTGACGCTCGATTTTTGACTCCAAAATCTAAAAGAAAAATATTCAAATTAAAAATATATTTGTCTTATTTTTAGTTTTAGTTTCTTTTTATTTTGAAAAATTGAGAAAAAAAATATATTAAAAAAGGAGAGAAAAATATTAAAAGAAGAAAAGATAAAAAAAATTAAAAAGAAGAAGAAAAGGAAAAAAAATAAATGAATTAAAAATAAGAAAAAGATGTTTTTGAAAAAGAAAGAAAATAAGTGGAGTTAAAAGATGATGAAAAGAAAAGAGGAAGAAAGAAAAGAAAAGAGAGATTTAATGTTGAATCGAACCTAACTGGTTCGGTTCACAATTTCTGTCCCACTTAAATTATTAATCAAAAACGCGCAGTTTTGTTATAAACGGCGTCGTTTTGATGTTAAGTAAAAAAAAAAAGAAATAGAAAGCAGAAACGAAAAGGAAGAAAGAAGGGAACGAGAAAAGCTCCGTTCCTTGACCCTATCTACAACAGAATCTGTACGATAGAGAAGAATCAAGAAGGAGCAGCGGACAAGGACCACTCCCAGTAACGAAAGGGAAGGAAAGACAGAGACCTGGACGAGGCAAGACATGGTTAAGGCAAAGGACAGAAGGGCGCGGACACGCGAAGGAACAGAGAAAGAAACCAAATGATGAGGAGAGGTTTTGGCCTATAAAGCAAAGCAGCAGGGAGAGAACAAGGGGGAGAGCGAGGCAGTCCAGAAAAGGAGAGGTTCCAGAGAGCAACAAGAGAAAATCAGAGAGAGAAGACTTGTAAGCTTGGGATTTTTAGGGTTCTACAAATTGAAAATTAGGGATTCTGGATACAGATTAGAAATTGTTCTTTCTTTTTATTTAAATTAATTCTAATATCAAAATTAATTGATATTGAGAATTGATTTTGAGTGTAAACTTTCAGATCCTTCTTCAATTGGAGCTTTATTGGAATTCTATAAACATTTCGGTATATTTTGAATTCAAAAAACTTGAGGTACATTTTCTGACTAACCTTATTTCTTTAATTCTTCTTTTTTGTTTCTAGATGCAATGGATGTGTTTATTAGAGTACCTGATTAAATATGTAGAAATGAATTTGTTTCAGATTGTTCATGGTCTGAGTTCTGGTACGGTTGAGATGTTGTTTCTGCCAAGTAAATTAGGGTTATGATTCTGAATGTGTTTCTGTCTGTCTCAGTTTTACATATTCTTTCTTCCTTAGTTTACTTTTTCTGTTTAAATTGTGTTCGAGAGAATCTGGAATCCAAATTAAATGTGGACTATTGAATGATTCTGGATAAATTGATCTATTCAATACTATTGCTTCATGTTTGATTTGAGATATTTGCATATTAAAATTCAAGTTTAGTTTTAGTTTGCTGTTGTTTTCATGGCTGTTTTGTCTTCAATGTCAATTTCAAATTGTTCCTTCCCTTTCCCTGATGCTCAATATGATAAGATGACCATTCTATTTGATTGATGCTATTGCTTCTGCTTGAAATAATTTTCCATTTCCAGTTCTACTTATTGCCATTCATGAGATTGCATTAAACTATTGGAGGTTATGAATATAAATGAAGTGCTGGAATACAAGTATCATATGGACTGCATAGGTATGAAGTACCCTTTTTGAAATTGTTGAAACAGAATGTATGGTCTTATGCTCCATAAAATTGGTACAGGTTGTTTCTTCTTAAATCCGCCACTGTTAGTATTGTATATGTTTAGGTTGGCTCTTGATGCTTACTATAATAGTCACAATTGTTGATTGTTGCTTTGATTTTGGCTAAGGAAACAGTCTTGATTCTGCTAATGAAGGTTTCATACTGCCTATATGCATGCATATTTGCAATTAGGGGTTAAATGTGGCATTTTATTTAATTCATGAACTGTTTGGAATATTAGGCTTGTGTTTGAAATGCTTGGCAGATTAGTTTGGATATTTTGTGTATAGGGACTGATTTGAACATATAATTTAATACATGGATCACTTGTGTAGAAAGACATTTTCTAAGGACTGTTTTGGAACTTTCTCACATAATATGGACTGTTTTGTTAGTTTTACTTGTTGGAAGTGAATTTTCATTCTTATGCATGATAAAACATTGGATTGAGAAATGGGGACAAACTTAGTAATTTTGAAAAATTAAGGGACTAAACTGAAATTATGCATGTGATGGCTTAAAATTTAATTGTTTTGCATGTTTTATATTTTTCTTGGATTGTTTAGACAAAATGCATGTTTAGGGACTGTTTTAGTAATTTTCCAATTTTTA
>CANUEY010335877.1:0-33888 GCA_948099555.1 Croton setiger
GCTAAGATGCATTTGATCTAACGGTTACAAATGAGTGTCTAGAAATCTCTACACAAATATCTAAGATATTTACAAAGGATAGAAATGTCTATAGTATTCCGGAATCTTCTAGGCTTCTCCATCATGTTCCACATGTTTCTAGAGAATTCCGGACTCCCCTAAACTTTTGTGGACTCTTCCGGATAATTCTTGTATCTTCAGATGGCTTGGGTCGAGCTTGGGAATTAAACATCTACGGATTTTTGGTAAACATACGCGGCGCGTCACATAATGCTCCTAAAGCAATGTGAGGGTACTTGAGCCCGAACCACGCACCGTTTATTTTTAAAGAAAAACAATATAATTCTTTTTTTAAGTAAAAGGAATAAATTCACAGTAATTTGAATTGAATTTATAATTTTTCTGTTCATATATAATTTGTGTATGTATAAAAATATGTACCACACTTCCTCCATAAGATCCTCCAAATACGATAACTGGAGACTTGTCTGCTGATAATTTTGCCTTAATGTACAAAATAATTTCTGCATAGTCAGCCATTGCTTGAGCAGAATTGAAATAGCCACGTATAGTTGCATTCCGTAATGCTTCTTCCCTTGATACAAATGGGATTGATTTTCCATAGAACCGATGCTGCTCACCACAATTACTATTTAAAGTGATGTTTAAATTTTATTTATTTTGACTATTTATAGATAGTTAAAATCCATTTTAGTGTTAATTCATCAACATTATTATTTTAAGTTTCTAAATTCATGAATTTGTTGGTATTTCATACTTCCATGATTTAGAGGTTACATTTCTTGGATCGGTAATTTGATAAGTTAGATATATATTTTTCCTTTTGGAGATATATAGTGAAACAAAAGATTTTATTCTCTTTTGCTCTTATGATTAATAAGACTTTTTCATGCAGAGATGTTTCAGATGCAATTGGCCCATTTGATTCAAATACTTAATAACCAAAAATAAATTTCTATTTCTTAACAAATTCGAAATCGTATGGAATCGGCTGAGGAAGTGATTCTAAGTATAACGAAAGACTTTTACCATTTTTCCATGCATCTCCATTTGGATACAACGCCAATTTCCTAAAATAATTCAACCAGTTTTAGTTTTATTAGCATCTAGTAAAAAAAACGTAGAGAGAGACCTCTCCAAAGTCAGACAGACAGGTAAAACCTTGGATGGTCAAGTAACAGTCTTCAATCTGATCATAACTGAGGATTGCATTTACATAAACAGCAGTTGCATCTACGCTTACCAAGTAGAGAGAAATTGCATCCCCGAAAGGATACAAAAGCAGTTTCCTGTATGTATACATTGCAAAGAAGAGTAGTTAAAGCAGAATTTGAATATGCATCATGAGGATTAATAATATTTAAATTTAATGCTCACCATCTGTAACTCCATGATTCAAACTATTCAGATTCATATTTATTAAGTTCACTCTCCTTGAGTATATCACATAATTTTGAGAAAGATTCAATCCTTAATGTGTAGTGAGCCGGTGGTGCTTCTCTTTTTGATATTGTAATTCCTAGATTAACAAATGAATATATAAAACTCTACACATTACTTAAATTTTTCTTGCTCAATTACATATTAAAAAAAAAATTACAAACTTGAGTGGCAATGGTTGACTCTGAAAGTATAGCACCAGATTCAGATTCCAAGTGGGTATTATTTATAAAATATAGAAACAACTAAGAAGAAAGACAACTTACAAAGATGGTGGTGATTTTTGTGCTGGTATGCTATGGTTTATACGTGAAAAAGATAGCATATAATAAAAGATTATCATTCTGTTAAAAAGATAAAAAGATTATCAGATTGTGAATACATGTAATCATATCACATCACATATAAAAATGAAATCGGACTTAAATATATACCGTGGCGGAGTTATGCAGTAGAATGACCCCTTTTTTTATTTGTTGTTTTTAAAATTTTGGAGATTTTTTTTTAGATCAACCCATAAAAAAATAGATATTGAATCTATTTATTTGTCCAAAATTCAAAACAAAATTAAAATATATACTGTACTATTTGTTTTATAAAAATGAACATACTGTACTATTTGTTGATACAATTAAAATGACAATCATACAATTAAAAAATATACTGTACTATTTGTTTTATAATGTCTATTTGTTTCATTATTTGTTAAATTTTTAAAATAAATTTTTCTGTCGAAATTATCGTTATTATAAAAAAAAAAATCTGAGTACGCCAAAACTTAAATAAACTAAAATATATATGTTAAGTACTTACAATTTGAATTTCACATTGAATTAAGTTAAAGTAGTGGATTGTCCAATTAGTAAAAAACTCCATCCTTTATGAGTACAATTATTAAAATTATTAGCCATTTATAGACTTAAGGGCTTAATTTCTAACCAAATAATTAATGTGTTATGTTGCGTGACACACGATAATCATGATTTCGAATTTAAAAAAAAAAAATAGTCCTTGACGTTTAAAAAAAATTCCCTGGTCTCAACCCATTGTGTGCGTTTGAAAAATAAAAAAAAAAAAATTGACGGAAAGTTCTGATAGTCAATTTTATTAACTAAAAGTACTTTTTTGAAAGCCCATAAACTAAAAGAACTTAAAAGTAGATTTATTGAGACTATGAGGACCTAAACATTATTCTTCCAAATAAAAATGTGACGGAAGTTTCTGTTCCACGACGTTCCGTCTTTGATTGAATCCGACAACTAATGCTTCAATTCAATCACCCGTAACCGGGTTGAATAAAGTCCGATCCGAAATTCACGTGCACAGTTTCAGTATCCCGTGCTGCGGATCCCACTTTTAGTAAGTATCCTCTCTCAAATAATAGGAAAGTGATGGCAATTTGGAGAATATTCCAAAAGGCGATCCTCTTTATATTACACAAACTATATAAACCACACAAAAATATTAGAATAAAAAATCAAAATCAATCAAAAAGTGCACTCACTTTCACTCGTCTGTCTCAGATATTTTTCACTTCTCTCTTCTTCTTCTTCTCCATCAGATGAATTGCCTTCACAATTTAACAAGGTTATTCTAATTATAATCTTTTAATTTGTTTAATTTTTCGTTAAATTTGTATCTATTTTAATTTTTTGGAGGTTTTTGAATTTCAGATGCTCTGCTCTGCCATTGCAAGACTGCAAATGGCAACAAACAAAGCCTTTTATTCCCCCATTTCTCATTCCTGTTAATATGGTGAGAATTTCCATTGTATCCTAACTTTCAATTTATTTGTTCTTTTGATTGTATTTAAAAGCTGATTTATTCTGTTGATTTAACGCAGCCAATGAAGAATTTTAATCTAACTCGAAGTATGATTGTAAAGGTAGCTTATAAAGCATCTGCAGATTTCATATTCGTTTTGTTTGGATTTATATGCTTGTTGTTTGATTCTAATTGCTTACCTTTAAGATAGATTGCTGTTTCCAAAATCAAGAAAAGAAAAAGATGCTCTGTATTAATCTGATTTTCGTTTCTTTCCTTTTCTCTCTTTTACTTTTTCCGTTATTCTGTTTTATTTAAATGACGTAATTTTTTCAACTGTGCAAGATATTTATTTATGAGAAATATTAATTTGGAAAAAGGATTGTGGTCCATTGGTTACTTTAATAAGAAAAGAATTGATTACGTAGGTCCTGTTTAAATGGAAAATCCTAAATCTTGTTTTGGTATGAAATTTATGGTAATTAAAGCTGTTCTTTGTGCTCCTTTCGAAAACATTTATTGAAGCAATTAGTTACCAAACTGCTTCAGTAAGTCTGCTTATTTCCTAATAAAAGTATATTTGATGCTGTTCTCAGGCTGTTTCTGGTTCTGCAGCTAGTGCAGACACAACTGGTGCTGATATGGATGACATGGAAAAATCTGAGATTTATAGCCATAACATGACAGAAGCTATGGGTTCAGGTAACTCCAAAATCACCTTGTCCCATTTTAAGTCTGAGGAATTGGTGCGTTAGATGCAGGACTGCAAACAAGTCGAGCTGTTCGCGAGTGGCTCGGTGTTCGCTCGATAAAAGCTCGACTCAAGCTCGGATCGATAATAAATGAGCCGAGCTTGAGCCGAATATTCGGGCTCGTTTAATAAATGAGTCAAGCATTGGGCTCACGAACAGCTCATTTAAAAAGGCTCGCAAGTAGCTCGTTGATAGGCTCGCGAGTAGCTCGTTTGATAGGCTCGCGAACTGATCGTTAAATAAGCTCACGAGCCTATCAAAACGACGTCGTTTTGATACCAAACTAAAAAATATGCTTCATCTCTACTTATTTTTTGCTATTTCATTTCTCTTTCACTGAAACTGCTATTTTCATTTTCTCACTGAAACGACATTAAAAATGAATTTTCTTGATTTTTGACTAACTTTTAATGAGTTCGAACACGAGCTCGAATAGAGCAAGAAACGAGCTCAAGCTTATTTGTGAGCTAAAACTCGAGCTCGAATTCAAGTTTATTTCGAGCTCAAACTCGAGCTCGAATAGCAACATAAAACAGCCAAGCTCGCAAGTCTCAAAACGAGCCGAGCTTGAGCTCGTGGAAATTAACACGAGCTCAAACTCGTGGAATTTAACACGAGCCGAGCTCGAGCAGCATAATACTCTGTTCGGCTCAGCTCGTTTGCAACCCTAGTTAGATGTGATCTATTCTGATGCATGCATCTCAACTTTGTTTGGATGGTTATGGTTCGGTGGATGTTGCTGTGATCAAAGAAATGCGTCTGTTTGATAGTGAGGATTACATTCAGGACTGCATGGTTTTTTCTGTTTATGGATTAAATAAATAGTCATGGTTTAAGTTGATAGTTATGCTTTTGAAGACTTGCTCATTTGAAATGCTTCATTTCTTTCAGGTTTAACACTGCTTAATCATTTCCTCTATTGTGTTTTAGTACAGTTTTGACCTATAGGCACGAGCTAGGAATGAACTATGACTTCATATTTCCAGATCTTATTGTAGGATCTTGCCTGCAGGTGACTTGTTTTTCAAAAAAAAAAAAAGATTGAATCAACATTTTATCTCATGATTATCTCTTATTTTTTTTAACTTTGTTTTTTGTTCATGTATCCATGTTGCTAGACTCCTGAAGATGTTGATAAGCTTCGAGAGATAGGGGTGAAAACCATATTTTGCTTGCAGCAGGACTCAGACTTGGAGTATCCCACCTGACTCTCTTTAAGTTCCATTTTAGATTGAAAATAATAAAACTAAGTTTGGTCCCTTTTAATATGGTCTCCAGTTGGTTGATATGTTACTTTAGGGAATTTGAAGTTGAACCCTCAAAAATTTTGAATGTGACTAATAGTATACTTTCACTGCTTTTCCAGATATTTTGGGGTTGATATCAATGCTATTAGAGAATATGCCAAGAAATGTGGTGACATTCAACATGTGCGTGCAGAGATAAGGCAAGCACAAAACCTTGTTTTTCATTCCTGTTTGGTATTCTTCTTTGAGTTTTTAGAAGTTAAACTAAACAAAATCAGAAAAATCAACAAAAGCATTAAAAACGCGTTTTCAACTATAACATTGTGGATGAGTTATTTTGTATTTTTTTTTTTTTTTAATATTTTGAGTGAATGTTCTTTCAGTGTTTTCTACCTTGGAGGACTGTTTGTAATAGTTAAATGTTTCTCCACTTTAAAGTTCTAGTGTTTGTTAATTTTCCATTCAATTAGGGTTGTCTTTCTTCTATTGTCATATTAACCTTCTACTAAACCATTCTTCATACTCTAATTGCCAACTAGCGCAATAGTGAGGTGTGCGATAATATACTTCTGTATCTCTCTTTCTGTGTAGTGCAAATTTTACTTGATACATTAACTAACATTGTATAGAGCAGAGACTTTGACGCGTTTGATTTACGGATACGGCTTCCTGCTGTGGTTAGTAAATTGTACAAAGCAATAAACCGAAATGAAGGAGTTACATATATACATTGCACTGCTGGACTAGGAAGAGCTCCTGCTACTGCGGTAGGCATTTCAGTTTTGTTCTTGAAAGTGTTCTTGTTTTGCCTAAAAATATTGGCCACTTTCTTTTGATTATTTGCTACTTGTTTCCATCTGTTAGGTTATGTGAGATTCCTATAATATTAAATTTTCATGTGTTCTAACCTTTTTACAATTTAATTGATCTCTCTTTGGTAAAGAACTGAGTGTTTGTTATGAGTTACAGGTAGCATATATGTTCTGGGTCCAGGGCTACAAACTTAATGAGGCTTATGATTTCCTTCTGGTAACTTTTATTTCTTTTAGCATCACTTTAACTTCAATAAATGTTACATTTATTGGTTTAACTTTCAAAGCAATTAGAAACATACATGAAAAATCAGATTTTTAAAAATTAATTGTTGCTCTGAAAATTATTTTAATTTTCAATATGAGATAAATTATTGTAGTTATAAATTTGAGATATGGTTCACATATTGTCCCAGTTATGCATTTGGAGATATTATATAAAAAAGTGTTGCCAGGTATACCATTTTTGCTTTGAACTTGTGCAGCACATTGGGTGCATGTTAAAACAGTTACACATATATTGTATATTCAGTGGCCTATCAAGTTGCTAGTTTGCCATTTTGCATTTCATCTGTGCAAAGTGAACAGCATATTCAGTTTCAAATCTTGTATTCGTATCTTTGAATTTTCTTGAAGTAGTCTTTGGCGTCTTAGGTGGCTCATTATCATATTTTTCCCCTGCAGAGCAAGCGTGCATGCTTCCCTAAGGTTGATGCTATAAAAAGTGCAACTGCTGACATTGTAAGTTGTGAAATCCTTGAAAGATGGCTTTCCTTCTGCAATTTGATATCTCTTTTAAACTTTCACTTTGTTTGTTTGAATTTCATTTTTAGTTATATGTAATTTGATTATTTTTATATTTTTTGAGGATGGATTAATTGAAAATGTTCATTCACACATCAATGGTTATTCAGCTATCTAATGTTAAAAAGGAATGCAAAGCTATACCAACTTTTTAGTATCAAGTTTTGTTAAGTGTGAAGAGCATTGCAAGAGAAAATACAATTGGAGATGCTAGACCATTCTTACTCTATTTGAGGCTAGCGGGTTTTTATACATATCACAGTAGTTAGGCTGTTGTGATTCACATTTACTCATATTCTGATTCTTCATTTGGATAATTATGGGAAGGTTGGCAGAGCCCGTCAAACTTGTCTTGCAGAAAATAACTATTTTAATGTTTCTCAATCAAGTTTCTTTTGAAATTAAGCTGTGGAGATGAGGCTAACCTTAGAATAATGTGAGACTATGGGACAAATGAATCTTCCTTCAAATGGATAATATAAAACTTTATGTAAATCCTTATTTTCCATGAAATTTTTGCAAGGAAAAAGCCTCGTTTTCCTAAAATAATTTCAATAAGTAAACCTAATTCACAGGCAATCATTTTTAGTAACTTCCTTCTGAGTATTGCATATTTATTATTGATCATTTGTCAATTTGTCATTTCCAATATTTCTATATATTATGGTTGCATAACTTGCATTACTAAATTTGTTTAAAACTAAGAAATGAGAGCCAGTTGAAACTGATTTTAGTGGATTTAGATAGGCCCATATCATTAAATGCTTCCTCTGATTTGATTGATAAATCATTTATGGGCATTCTCTTTGGGAAAGAATCTTTAGCATGAGAATAAGTTAATCATTTCATCTAACTGCTCTGTTCGCTAGAATTATGAGCTTTATGATGTGACCTTCTCTACTTTGTAAATTTTCACAGTAAAAACTGATTTTTTGTTTTTCTCTTATTGAAAGCTTACGGGTCACAGCAAGAAGCTTGTCACTCTGACATGGAAAGATGACAGCTGCTCCACAGTGGAAATTTCTGGGCTTGATATTGGGTGGGGCCAGGTAATCCATTGGATGAGCTCACTCTAATTAACTTAATGTGGCATTATCTCTGATAGGCTATAGATGCTGTGGAGCCTGCTTCAACTTGAGTCAACACAGTTCAAGGCTTCTGTAACACAAGATTTCATACATAGCTTTCCTTATAAAGACCTTTATTTGCAAGAGCTTTGCATTTGTTGCATTATATATGTGTATATGTGTGTTCATGTCTTTGGCATATGATCACTTTAGAGAAACCATATTTGTGATAAGGTGAACTCTAATCCAGTCCAAGTCCTGATGTTTTACAAAGGTCTTTTAATAATGTATGTGATCTCACACGTCCAACCTAGTGGTAAAGCTCCATAGAGGAGATTTTCTGTCTTGATTGTTGATAGTTAGAATTGGAAAGATAAGTCATTATGGGAAGCTAGATTTGTACTTGGCAGGTCCCTCAGCTATTAACGTGCAGTATAAATTTGCACATAAGACAATGCATATGAAGGCGTGCGGCCATTGAGGTCATACTTTCATCACAGAGAGGCACAGACCAGAGCTATTACTGTTATAAACATATATATATAATGAAATTTCTATTACAGCTAGCCTCCTCAACCTAGGTTCATTATCCTGTAACTACAAGTGACTTCCATTTTGTCCTCTAGAGTAACTTAGAATGAGTGAAATTCCAGGGCAGTTTCCTCATAAATTACAGATATATTTAAGTATTTGAATCTAGTTCAAAGGCATCAGCTGTTGCAGCATTTGGCAATTCCTTATTTGAGCTGGACGTTGCAGAAAAATGTTAGGATTGCTGCAATAGTTGTTTTGCCTAATATAATTAGGAATATCAATCTGTATGACCTCTGTGTAATCGTTCGTGATTTATATCATACCACTTAGCATCACTATGACGATTTCCTTCTTTTGTAAGGACTAATATTCTGTAGAGACAGGGAGTACAATGAATTAAGGACTTTAACATTTTCTCTTTTTCTTTTTTTTTCTTTTTTGTATATTAAGACTTCGGTGGGTAAATCAGGCATGCTTATTGTCTTTGTTTTTCAAACGTTTAGCATTTTATTATTCGTTTCCATATTTGCTAATTCTTTTCTTATTACAGCGAATGCCTTTAAAATTGGACGAGGAACAAGGTGTGTGGATTCTCAAAAAGGAATTGTTGGTAAGTCTTACTTTTCTTATACTTTTCCTTTTCTTGTAAACAATTATAGCACTATTTGCAAGCTGCAAAATCTCAAGGGGAATGAACTGCCTTGAGGCGTCACTTTTTATTTTATTATTTTGACTGCTTTTTTTTTTCCCTGTTATGGTTGATATTTTTTTACTACTTAATGGTTTCGCATTCTTTTAGTTGAGGGTTATGTTTAATTTGATGTCATGGCATTTCTCTAGCAATGCATTTACTACCAATTTCTAGTATGAGATTTTAAGCTTCCAGTGTTGAAGTTCTTGTTTTAAGCTTTTGCTTATTTGTAGAAATATGTTATCCATATCTTCCAACTGCATCGTTCTTGCATTAACCATGGTAAAGAAATGTTTAAAGGGGCACGATTTTTCACCCTGGCCTGGTATATCTTGTAATATAAGGAGTCAACTTCTCAAAACACAAAACAAGAAAGAAAAAAGGGGAAGCAAATAACATGCCAAGGCCACTTGATGGAGAACTTCTTAACTAGATGCCATGTCATATGTTCAAATTTACAAGTTATAGAAAAGGATATTCATTTAAAATGAGATACTTTTAAGTTCATATGATATGTTGTGATCTTTTTACATATCAAATGAATAACACAGAAGGAATTATCTCATGATTCAACAGGAAGGATGCTATGAATACAAATACATTGTTGATGGTGAATGGACGTGTAATAAACATGAGCTGGTTACCTCCCCAAATAAAGATGGGCATGTCAATAATTATGTTCAGGTAAAAAATTTCTTTTTGAATCCCTTTACTGTTTTTCACTTATTATGATTATTTGCTTCAGTAATTTTAAGAGAAAACGGGATCTTTGTTGCTCTGATGGAGGAGAACTGGGTGCCTTTATTCTTCTATTTCTTTCTTTCCCATTTATTTTTAGCCTACAAATGTTCTCTCAACTCAGCTACCAAACTGCATTCAGTCAATAAACTGGCTGCTTTGCCAATTTTCAAAGCTTGGCACATGCTACAAAATACTTACGTCTCGCGAGATTCTACAAAACCAACATTGAGGGGGTGGGCGTATTCAGTTGGTTTCATTCAAACCCTCTTTCTTTTAATAGAACTAAATTGAACCAATACAGTTTTTCCCTTAAAAAAATCAAAGTACTGAAACTAGATTGGTTTTTTCCTTGCAAAATGAACAACTGGAACTGAATTTGTTTAGTTCAGTCTTCCTCAAATGGTGTGCAGCCCTTGTCCTCTTAGAGATGTCAATTTTTCCCATACTAAAGGGAGTGGTCATAGTGTGAACCCAATGAGAAATCCATGCCCACAAACGTTGGGGGCAATCTGGGTTGC
This sequence comes from Croton setiger, assembly GCA_948099555.1. Lineage (NCBI taxonomy): Eukaryota > Viridiplantae > Streptophyta > Magnoliopsida > Malpighiales > Euphorbiaceae > Croton > Croton setiger. The sequence goes on from CANUEY010335877.1 coordinate 10,392, forward strand.
AGTATGCTTTCTGGTTTTGCCGTGACTTATAATATATTTTCCATTGGTAGATATGATACATGATTATGTAAACTTCTTATCTTCAAACAATATGCACAAAATTAGTATTTTCCCATATATATTAACCCCAGAATGATGGGAAATGGATATACATTACATGTACATATTTTTAACAAGAATACAACATGAAACAAAATTTTTTTAGTTGTAATAAGTATAGCGGCCCTACTCATTGCCAGCCATGGAGCCATCTCACTTTATAAGAGGGCCAACCAATGAAAGTGTTGAGAGGAGCCATGAGTTTAGGCGTAGGAAGGGCCATGATTGATAGGGCTGGGGACCTATATATAGCGACCTTGGCCCCCCCAAAGAACGTCTCTGTCAATTCCCATTCATAAATCCACTCCAGTTGCCTAAAGGACCTTGTAATCAATATAGGAGTTGTTGAGAGCTTGTATGGTACATTTCCTAAGCAAAATTTTATTATGATCTTTTTTTACTTTTGGACCAGGTTTCCAGCGATGATGGTGATGGCATAAACACAGCAGTCCGAAAGAGGTTGACTGGCGACGATCCAGTTATAACAAAGGATGAACAGCTTAAAATAAGACGTTTTCTGGAAACTTATCCAGATTTGGAGTAGATTGGAAGAATGTATACGCACAGTGGTTAGCATATCAACATGTAACGAGCCCAGCAAGTTGCTTTTCTTAATGTATTGATCATGGAAATTTTCTTTCAAAAACCAAAATAATCATGGAAATTATCATTGAATCCTTTTTTACAATTTTTTTTATTGTAAAAAATTTAACTTTCTAATTTAATAAGTTATAATGAAATTGTCCATGTCAGTGTAATCCGCGTGCTTTTAATTGGAGTGACACTAAACAGTGCAATTTTTTTTAGTAGCATGCATGTGGATAAGATAATTCGAATTCAGTCGGTTAGTGCTCGAGAGCAAATGATTTATCACTCTATCAGTCTCCAACCGCAAGCTATTCATTTTTCACATCAACAAAATGAACTTAATTGTAAAAATTTCAAAATGTTGGACATTTAAAAAATAAACAATGAGACTAAAATATAAATTTTTGAAAAGGTTAATAATCAAATTTTACAATTAATCCTCTTCTGAACTACTTCTAAAAGAGTGAACAAGGAAAAACATTTTATTTCAAAACTAATCCCCTCAAATATTTATGTTTATTAAAATATCTAAACTACTCATAAAAGTTTAGATAAGAAACTATTAATACTTTTTTAAGTTGGTGAAAGATAATTTGGAATGAGATAATAAATAATTAATATCAGGTACTTTATATTTTGTAGTTTTTATTTTAATTATTAAAATATTTGTTTATTTGGTTAGAAAAATAAATGATAAATCGTTTTATCGTGAATTAAAATGAGTTTCTCACGTTATTATAATGTCAAATGCTTTCGTGAGTTTTTTTTTTTTTTTTAATTTTATATGTGCAGGAATATAAATGCAGTCACAAATGTATTGGCAAAATAACATTGTCCATTAATTTTAATAAAACTATATATATTGAGTAGATTCTATACTCCATTAATTATCTACTCAATAAAAATGATTTTTTAATTAAAATAATGTAATTTTGCTAAATAAAATTAAATAAAGCATTTTATTTTCATTTTCAATATTTGTTTTATATGATAAACATTTTTCGTATTTTATTTCATTAATTTATAAATTTATTTAATAAGAAGTTAATGTTATTGTTATTACATGAAAAGAATTAAAAAATAAATTATTTTTTATACATGAAAATATATAAATTTAGATTTTTTATAAAATTATTTTAGAATTATAATAACTTCATGTTCACATGTTAAAATAATTTGTTACTTGACTTTTTAAAAAAAATAAAAATTTATTTGAATAAAATTTTTTTGTTTTGTAAATAAATATTATATTCCATTCCGATTACTATTAACAATAATTCTCATAAAAATTTATTTTTATATTATTATATTTTAAAATTTATTTTGACATATTTTTAGGATAATTAAAATTTGTCAACTGCTCAAAAATACCTACAAAAATTTTAATAATGTATAGATAATTAAAAATACTTTGCTTTTTTATCATAAATTTTTAGAATGCACCATAAGATTTTCATATAATTTATTAATTTTCATGATTTTAATGTTCTTTCAACTATTTTATTTATAAACATATAATTTTATGATCAAAACAAGTGCATAAAGATAAAAAAATAATGTTTATAAGATTAGAAAATAAAATAATATTAAATAAAATAAAAAATCAAATTAAAAATAACAAATATTGAAAATGAGTATCCATTTTTGAAAAGCTTAATAACCAAATTTAGAATTAACCCTTTTCTAAATAGTATATTGGAAATGAAATTCTCTAAATTTTCTTTAGTCACATCAATATTTCAGTACTTCTATATTTATCCATTATTCCAAATTTTTGGCGGATATGATCCATTTTGTCTTGTCATTATTCCAAATTTTTGGCGGATATGATTTTTATTGTCCTCTCGAATATTTAGAGGGAAAAATACTATTTGTACTTATATTTTTTGAAATTCAACTAATTTGTGCTTTTATTTTATATAATAATCTATTTTGTTTCTGTATTTTAAAAAATTATTTTATTTTGGTTTTTTCCTTGAAATTATTTCATTTGAATATTTTTTGTCTTAAGTAGAAATATGACTTTTATTTTTATTTAATTAACACTTTTGTTAAAATAGTCAAAAATAATTAGTCAATTAAATGATTTTTTAATTTTTTTTGCAAAATATGTATTATTTTAATCAAAACTAATGTCATATTTATAATTAGTACAAACAAAATATTCAAATGAAGTATGACTTATTAATTTATATCACCGTTTTTAATAAGAATAGACAAAATAATAATTTTTAAAACACAGGAACAAAATGGACTATTATGTAAAATATGCACAAAATAGTTCAATTCAAAAAATATAGGCACAAAATAATATTTTTTCCATATTTGTATCATTGACAATGAACTGCATTAATTAATAAATATATAATTTATTATATTCTCCTAAGAAAAGAATATATATATATATATATAACTTTATTATTTCTCAAATTAGGAGTTAACTTTATTATTTCTTCACGAGTCTTTGACAAATTACTTTTATCTTTTTTTAGAGAATACAAGTTTTTATGAGAAAAAATAATTTTAAATAAAAACTTTATGGTCTCAAATTTGTTTTTATAATAATAATAATAATAATAATAATAATAATAATAATAATAATAATAATAATAATAATCTCTCATTTTAAATAGTAAAATTGAAAATAATGGATATGAAAATTACTGCAGGTGTAACAGAAATAAGTATTAAATCTTATATGGTATAATTAAAATGTTAAAAATATATTAATTGATTTTTATAAATTATAAAATACTATAAAGTAAAATTAAAAATAATCCATTTCTTTCTTTTTTTTTCTTATGGAAGCAAGAACTATTTCTTTTTATAAAATGTAGCAAAACTTATGCTCAAATATAATTAAACAATAATTACGATTGTGTTTGGTTTAGTTATCTCGTTCAGGTCATAGTGATTAGGAATCTAAAAATTGGAGTGTAAATATTTGATAAATTTTAAAATCTGCAGCCGATAGAAACCACAAACCATTATTGTTTTAATAAATTTCTATTCAGAACTTTTCCATTTCAGGTGGTAGTTGATTCATATTAGAATTATATTAATTGTATTAAAATAAAATAAAAATTAATATTTAATAGATAATTATACATTTATTGGTAATTTTACGATTTAATCGCAACCATTATTGTATTTTTACTAAATAACAACCTGAATCAGCTACTAGTTATCAACTATTGCTATTAACTACCGGCTGTTATGAATAGTTAAATCAAAAAGTTACTCTATTTAATTTTTTTTATAATTTATTAATTTGAGGTAGTAATAATTAGTGGCTTTGGTTGAATTTTTATCCTAGATTAAAGTACATTTTCCATAAAAAAGGTAGTAAGTGTGTAAAATATTCCATCAAATCAAAAGCTTTTTCATAAGCACATAAATAAAAAGTTGGCACAATATCAATAATAAAGGCTCTGAACTTATTTTTTTTATAATGCTATATAATAATTTGTACTATTGTCAATTAAATTAAATTTCTTTATTTTGATATCTCATTTATGCTCTTCCTTAACTACATGTCATGGAGAACTTGGGAATGATAATGATAAGATGATGTGCCACTGTCTTCCTTCTCCTTATAATTTTCCAATCAAAATATATGATTGATGGTGATGGGCAGCTTTTAATGTTCAACTTTACCCACCAATGGTAATGCATTTTTTAGGATATATCATGTAGACATGGTAGGGCTTATTCATGTTGGGAAATTGATGGCATGTCAACTATTAATTATTATAATTAGCATATTTATTTTGCAAACCTATTTAAAGATAATAATCTTTAAATAGATTTCTAAATTAATATCTATCAAGGAAAAATAAAAATTTGATAACAAAAATATTCCAAAATTTAATTGTTAGGAAATTGAAATTCGATCATAATTGTATGATCTCTAAGTGTTTGAGTAATCATCAACTTTTGGAGACTAATTGTGAATAATTCCAAGGAGTAGAAGTAGTAGTCCCAATCCCATGATGCATATGCATCCTAATTTCTTCATACAAGATGATAATCTTAGTTAAAAAAAAAATTACAAAATGATAATATTTTGAATTATTTTGTGTCTTGAGTTAAGTATGTACACTATGTGAGAATTTGGGTAGAGGTGTGTAGTTCGATTTCGGTACTGATTTTTTTGTAGGAATCAGTATTGTCACCTAATTTCTAATTTCTTAAAATTTTGGAATCAGTATCGACAGATATCGATTTTGTTACAAATTTCGAAAAAGAACCGAATATTAAATTAATCATTTTAATCCTAATAAAAAAATATAAAATTAAAATAGTTAATTTTAGAATTTGAAATTAATGAGTCTCAAGAATTAATATTTCATGGGATGAAAAAAGCTTCTTAATTATGGAATAATCATGATTCATATGTTCTAAACAAATTATATATATAAAAGAAAAAATAAAAAGGGGAAATTATATTATTCTAGTTATGTCCCACTTTATGCTTTATAAGTTGCTTTTATAATTTTTAAAGAGAAACATAAGATGCAAACATTAAAATGAAGTTGGTTGCTCTAATATAACTGTAGGTTTAAATTTGTGGTCAAAACTAATATGTGTGTGGGATAAAAAACTTAAACCTTAACTAATAGATGTGGTATTATTTTTTAAAATAAAAATAAAATGTGATATTATTGGATACATTAGTTTAGTTTTATTTATATATATGATTATTAATTATAATTTCTAATTTTAATTATATTTTTATTTACAAATGTATAATTATTATTATTTTTAGACCGGTTTACGGTACGGTTCTGAGACGGAATCGGTACGATTTTAGAAAAGTTTTAGGTGAGTAATCAGCACCTGCATCTATAATTAAAATTTTTGGTTTCAGTTCCAAAAGTGTTAAATTTTTTTACTCTCTTTCCATTAAACACTCGAAATACATAAAAATGTGGGCTATTTAAACCAGCTAATAGTACATTCAAGTGTGAAGAAGCAAAAATAAACCATAATTACTTTAAATAGTGACAAACTCTAACAGTTAGTGGTAATTCTCCCAATAAATCTATTGACATTTTATACAAAATGACCACTAATATGCATTTGGGGATTTGTTAGTAATTAGAAATTATTATTTTTTTCATAAATAAATACTTGGTCCATTTTCATTAAAATACTTGGATAATTCCTTCACATTACAAGTTCAAATATGAGTTGGTCTTAAGCCATTGATCATGAATTATCTTAAATGAACTTGATCTAGTGTTTTACCTACTAAATGATTCAAGAATTCCATTGATCTATTATTTTACCTACTAAATGATTCAAGAATTCCATTGATCGAGGTTTAAACTACTAAATGATTTAAGAATTTCATTGATCGAGTGTTTTACCTCCTAAATTATTCAAGAATTTGATTGATTATGAAATACTTTAAATGAACTTAACCTAGTGTTTAACCTACTAAATTATTCAAGAATTCCATTGATCGAGTGTTTTACCTCCTAAATTATTCGAGAATTCCATTAATCATCATAAGATTGGATCCATTTTCATTAAAATACTTGGATAATTTTTTCACATCACAAGTTTTAAATTGACCATATTTTCATAAAGTAGTGGCCAATATTATAAAGTAGGCAGCATAATTATCAAAGTGTGCGCTAACCACATGCAAAACTTGGCACAAGTATACAAAAAGAGTGGTCATATTAACATAACTAAGGTTTATCAAAAAACTTTATACTTTCCACATACAATATGAGTGGCCAAATATACAAAAATAGTGGCCAAATTAACATAATTATTATCCATTCAAAAAGTTCTTCTGACCACATATATAAAAGTATGCACATATTGACATAATTATGACCCACAAGAAAACATCTTCATATAGGTAAAAGCTGTCTAATTGGATGATCAACTTCAAATGTTGCTTTCTTCACAATACTGCAATGAACTTGAATGACATATAGCAAATTATCATCTTTAATTAGGTTATCCTTACCCATGTGGGGTATTTTATAATTTTTAGCTCCAATTTTTAGGATACAACTCATACAAGATTGTAATGTTAGAAAATTTTTATTAATGTCCATTAGAAGATAAATTGCATATGCTCTCTCAACAACATCGACAAGTTAGTCGACAATTGATAGTGCCACTCTAATTTTCAAGGAGTCAATAGCACGAAAGAAACCCAAATCAAGCACATTCATGTCAGGATTATTAAGGGGCTGACAAATCAACTGAATGTGCAACCTAAAGGCAGCAGCTGCATGTGCAAAGGCTTCATCATTAACATCAATATGAGGTCTTGCATTATCCTATTGAATATATATGGTGTGAGAGTAAATGGTCTTGCACCTGTAGCTCTACTTTTGCTGTTTGCTTTTCAGTAAATGGTCAAATGCCAATTTTTCCATAAAAATATTTTCTCCAAAAGCATCAAATATAGGCTTACTTATGGCAGCTATGAACATTACTCTTATGATGAACCTATTACTTTGAGAGCTTACAACCAACTCATCTTCATTTGCAGCAAGATAGAATCTTTGTGTTGCATATCTTATGAAAAACCATTTTCATTGATATGAATCATATTCTCCATTTTCTTGAATGACAAAAAATTCCTATGATTACTAGTATTCAACATATTCAAGCTAAACAACAATCTACTCTTTTTATTGTCAGGGTTCAATTGTTAATGAATTTGTCATTCTTTTAGATTTATAAAGTATTGGAGGATAATTCAAATCAAACTGAAAATGAGGTGAATTTATTTCAATTATTTGAATTTCTTCCAACCTCTGTTCATTTGTTTTCAATTGTCCAAACAGAGCTTCATCCATTGAAAAAATAGGATCCGCTTCACTCTATTTATTAATTACTTAATATAATCAGAATGAACTTCACAATTTTAATTTGACCTCTAAATTTGGTGTAGTGTAAGTAAAAAGTGATTATTTTGTATTAGTCAAATTGTATGGGAAGAAAAATTTTTATTATGAAGTGTAATAATGAGATAAAAAAAATATATATTTTAGGATGAAGGAGGAAAAATGTGAGTTTACTTAATTTACATATAAGAACAGGGAGTAATAAGTATAAATAAAATAAAAATAAAATCTCTTTCGTTACTCTCTTTCAAGTTGACGAACAACAGCTCAAAAACAAGAAAAAACTTTACCAGCCACAGCCTCTCTATGTTCACTTTCACAAAATTTCCCGACTAAACATTTCAACATTTTCCCTCATTTTCCAGAGAAAAATCCCCTTCCTTATGGGCCGAACTCCCACTCCTTCCGGAATCGACGGACCTTGTACCACCGCCACCACACCCGTCGTTGACGGTGGCGCTAAAGGTGGCAATGCTAATAACAAGAATGACCAAGGTTTTCACTCGATCCGGGACAGAGTGCGATTTAAGCGAAATTCTACCAGTTCCAACGCCAATGATACTTTTTATAATGAAAATAGAAGTACCAAATCCTCTTTAGATCGCCCGCGAAAGCATACTAGAAGTAATCGAAAAGGTTTATGTTTTTGGTTTCCGTTTAGAGGTGCTAATTTGATTTACTTAGTCATCTTCTTTGCGGTTTTTGCATTTGCAATGGCTTCGATGGTGTTACAGAGCTCGATCACCACAATAGTGTTTAGTAAGGGGTATAGTGAGCGCCGGAAATCGATTAGAGAGGATTTGAGGTTCGGTAGTACCTTGAAATTCTTTCCAGGAATTAGATCACGGCAGCTTGCTGAGGGTCAGGGCCTTGATCAAGTCAGATTGCAAGGGACTAGAGTGGGGCTCCGGGCCCCGAGGCTCGCTATTGTAAGTTATTTTAATTCCTAGTGTTAAACTGGTTTTTGTGAATAATGGCACTTTGGCTGCATATGGACTCCATAATGTTACTCATGCAATTTCATTTTTGAGTCAATGGTTGTTCGTGATTGGGATTCTAAAAGCAATGGATAGTGATTGGTCAACCAACTGATCTGCCATTTTTCTGGTTGTCGATTCAGTTTGATGGGTGATAGTACTAATCAGTTCTATAACTATGAGGAATTTATTGTTAAAAGAATGTGTTACCGTTTTATTGAAAGCACAACTACCAAAGAAGCTGTTAACCTTTCTTTTATGACATCTTTGCCATTTCTTGTCCTCTGAAGGGAACAGCAATTTGAGGGATTGGAATATTTGAAACTTGCTCTTATAATGGTAACATTATGTGCTTAAATACAATAGCAGTGTCTGTTATCCTTTGTTTCCTATTGGTCTAGCTGTCGAGGCCAGTATCAGAAGCCTGATCACAATGGATAATATTAATATAACAGACAATGTGAGTTGGGAGGTTCTAGATGTTATAAAATACTGTTCAATTGATCACCATATGTCCCATGCTAGTTGGTCAGTTTCAAGGTCTTGACTGGTGCTGATATAAAACATTTATTTTCTGTGTAAAAGGATTGGTTTTCTCTATGAACTAAAATTAGTTTCTAATAACAAATTTTGAGATACTGTATTGAGTTATAATTGCTGAACCTAGAGTGATACTCATCTTCCATATGTTTAGTTCCCACTGATAACAGAAGTTAATCAAATCTAATTTTACCCCTCAATGACTTGACAAGCACTCTAGTGGATGAAATTTAAGGCAGTGCCTAGATTTTCCTCTGTTCTAAAAATTCTTTAGGAAGTAGTATCCCTTTGTTTGTCGGTACCTACCTTTTGGACTCCATTGATTTTGAAGTAGCCTGGTCCATTTGTTTGTTGTGTTAATGGTGTATTGTTGGCTCACATCTCACTTATGAGATATTTAAGTCCTAGGAATTTGATCGCTTCTGCTGTTTTCTTTTGCGCTGAATGCAGATCTTAGGAAACATGAAGATTGGTCCACAATCGCTGATGTTGGTTACTGTGATGAAGAATCTACAAAAACTTGGTTATGCACTTAAGGTTAATTGTCTCACCTATTTTCTTATATAATTCTAATATCTGTGAATACGAAAACATTTAGTATGTATGATGCCAATTTGTCATAGCATCTGTCTAACTGGTTGACGTAGCTCCCTTTCTAAAAGCAACCAGCACAAAAATGGAGGGGGTGAAGACCAGTTATTTACTCCTGTATTCTTAACTGCTAGTTGGGAATGCTTAAGCACCTCATGCCCCTTTGACAGGTTTATGCTGTGGATAGCGGGAACGCACAATCAGAGTGGGAGCAAATTGGTGGTCGGATATCAATTTTACAACCGGAAGAATATGGCCGGATTGATTGGTCAATGTATGTTTTCTCTTTAACGTACTATAGTATTTCGTAAATTTCTTCTTTTGGGTTTTTGTTTCTGAAATAGTTTTCTCTATGAGAACGAACTTTTGTTTTTAAGATAATTTAAAACTGTTGTTCATGAAGTTTATAGAATTGCTAATTAAGATGTGCATATAACACAGTTTTGAAGGAGTTATTGTCGATTCACTAGAAGGCAAAGAAGCCATTTTAAGGTATGTGGATTTGATTCTCTATTTCTGAGGCCTCTAGTTTTACTCAAGTGTCCATTTATTTGACTAGTGGCCTGATTGGTGTGATTATGATCATATTTAATCTACTTTCTGGAATGCCTTTCAAACAAATTAGATATTATGCATGTTAAATACCTTCCATTTGCTTTCTAAATTACATTGGAACATGAACCAAGCAGCGATTTCGGGATTGTAATTCCATACCAATAATAACTATTGTTAGAATTCACATTAAGTGAGGTATCTAACTCTTCAGGATGACTCATAGTGACATACTATGGTTGGGTTGTCATTCATGTTCTATAGTTTTAGAATCTGCTGTTATGTAAGGTGTAAAGATGAAGGTACTTTTATGCATGAAGAGATAAGGGTTGCTTTTGTGGTATTCTGCATAATTCGTGAAATTGGGACATTCACATACCTTATATATTATGATAAAATATGATTGGTTTTTGTATCATAAGTTTAACAGTAGTTGTAAGAACTAAAAAGATGTGCTGAAGTGAATTTGATGCAAGTGCATGGCGGGACTGTTTGAAAATGCTTTCATCAGACTCTCTCTCATGCACGTTCGCAGACACTGGGTTCTTTTGTTGACACAAAGAACTGTATATCTGTCACTTTAGTTTGAGATGCTACAATTAGTGAGTTTTATATTTATGCAGCCTTATGCAGGAGCCTTTTTGTTCAATACCACTCATGTGGATAATCCAAGAGGATACCCTTGCAAATCGTCTTTCAGTGTACAAAGAAATGGGATGGAAATATCATATGTCTCATTGGAGAAGATATTTTAGTAGAGCCAATGTTATTGTATTTCCAGATTTCACTCTGCCGGTAATTATGCCCAGTTATTTCTCTTTTTGATATCTCAGCTTGTATTATTTGTTCTTATGCTGTACTCTATTTATTTTCCTTCTTGTATCAGATGCTATATAGTGTGCTTGACACTGGAAACTTCTTTGTGATTCCCGGTTCACCCGTAGATGTTTGGGCTGCTGAAAGCTATAGTAAGGTCCATGCCAAGCATCAATTAAGGACAGAAAATGGATTCAGTGAGGAAGATGTGGTTGTTCTAGTTCTTGGGAGTTCTTTCTTTTATGATGAGCTGTCATGGGATTATGCGGTGGCCATGCATTCACTTGGACCTCTGCTAGTCAAATATGCAAGGAGACAAGATTCTGAGGATTCATTTAAATTCGTTTTCCTATGTGGTAATTCTACTGATGATGATGCTTTGCAGGTAGTCAACTGCTTTGTTATGTTGCTCTTTCATTATATATTATGCCTCAAGTTTTCATTTACATTCTTCATGCTTAAAGGTGTCTCTTTTGTCAATGATGCTGTGAACTTCTAGTTAAAGCTATTTGTAAATTTTCTTATTGACAAGTTGATCATAATTACTGTGATGGTTCCCTGCCTGATATTTTTGTATTACCATTTTGACATTCAAATTTGCCTCTGATGCCTGAGGCACTTGTTGGCAATAACTACTATGTTCTTTGCAACTTAATATTCATTGATTTTTTTTGGATCCTATTTAGGTTAATGCTTAGATGTTCTTGATCATTGTGACCAGCATGATTTTATTTGCTGTAAAAGCTGAAGCTGAAACTGAGTAAATAATATCAAATTCATAAAAGAAGTATTAGCATATGCACAATTACTGAGTGTAACTGTCATGTCTTTTGAGATGTTACTCAATTACACATAAAAATAAGTAAATCTTTCTTAGGAATAAAAAAATGTTAATGGGAGTTCTTGGGAGATGAAGTACTAGAATTAAGAACTTCTTTTGTTTGAAATATTCATCTTAGGCTAGGTTTAAGCTCATAATGATCAATTTGTATATGTTTTTATTTAGGGAGTTGCTTCTCGTCTGGGGCTACGCCGTGGCTCTATAAGGCATTATGGCTTGAATGGTGATGTCAATGGAGTGCTATTAATGGCAGACATTGTTATTTATGGTTCTTCTCAAGATGAACAAGGTTTTCCTCCTCTAATTATCCGAGCCATGACATTTGGAGTTCCTGTAATTGCTCCTGACATTCCTATAATGAAGAAATATGTAAGTCCATTAGAGTTTCTTATTTCTGTTGTTTCTCAGTAAAATTAAATTAGCTTCTCTAAATTTCTCTTTTTCTTGTGTTTGCTTTTTCAATTTTTTCACACAGTAAAGAAGTCTTTGATGAAATTACAGGTTACTGATGGAGTTGATGGGTTACTTATCCCAAAATACAATCCTGAAGCTCTGATGAAGGCTTTCTCTCTTTTGATATCGGATGGAAAACTTTCTCGATTTGCACAAACTGTGGCTTCTTCTGGAAGACTGCTTGCTAGGAACATGCTTGCATCAGAATGCATTACTGGTTATGCAAGGCTGTTGGAGAATTTGCTCAGTTTTCCATCAGATGCTTTGTTGCCGGGTCCTTTATCCCAGCTTCAACAGAAGGTATGGGAATGGAACTTGTTCAGGAAGGAAATATTACAGGGAACTGACAACTTGTTAGACATGGATGGCAGGGACTCTTCTTTCAGAGGATCTAGTGTTGTTTATTCTCTTGAGGAAGAGTTGACCAATCTTAGTGATTCAAATAACATCTCTGCTAATGGAACTGAAATTCTAGTTCCAGATTTCCCTACTGAGTCAGATTGGGATGTTTTGAATGAAATAGAAAGCTTTGAAGAATATGAGAGACTGGAAATGGAGGAGGTATGCATTTTTCTTGATTTTATAGATCTTTCTAATGTCCCATATGTGAATGTCTACTTCCTTGCTAGTCCAAATTCTGTGCTAACTAGGAATCATGTGTTGATTTGTAGCTTGAAGAAAGAATGGATAAAAGTCCTGGTGTCTGGGATGACTTGTATCGCAATGCTAGAAAATCTGACAAACTTAGGTTTGAAGCAAACGAAAGAGATGAGGGAGAGCTTGAGAGGACTGGGCAACCTGTTTGCATTTATGAGATATATGATGGAGCAGGGGCCTGGCCGTTTTTGCACCATGGTTCTTTGTATCGTGGGTTAAGTCTTGTAAGCTTCTTCTACTTCCATGCATATTATTTAATACATCATGATTCTTTGTCAGTGGATTAATATTATGGTGCATTATGACTGTTACAACTTCACTATATGCGCTTAAGATTGTGTCACATGAATAGTCGAAAGTTCATTTTCCTTCTATATTTGTGTGTGGGAGAGTTTTCTGAGGTTCTGCCCTCTCTGTTACGTTATGCACCTTGTTTCATAAATATGCAGCAGCTAAATAAGATTATTTATGTTTGATGTTTTGGACACAACAGAGAGTTTGGAATGTGCACATGCATTATGTTATGTATATTTGTGCTTTATCTACTTGAGGATACATTAGTGTTTGTTTATTAAACTTATTCTTTCCATGTTTTGGGAACCATAATAACTGGACCAGCTGTTCAGGCCATGTTAACTGGGAGCTGGTGGTCAGATCAGTTGGTATAAGAGCCTTATGAACAAACCTAAATTTACTGAACTTGCTGTTAAACTTAGCAATTCACTTTGGTTTAGGCAATTCACTACCCACCCTAGACAAAGTTTGTGCGGCTTGTTTTGGAGATCTTCGAACAAAAGAAACACTAAACTACTAAATTCTTGCAAAAGAGTTTTCCTAGTCGTTTAATTCGAACATTAAAAAAAGGACGAATCATTATGACCCTTGTGAAGCTTGAATATGAGTTGACCATCAGACTTCATCTCCTCTGTCTCCCATCCAATCCACTTGAGCCATGAAAGAGCTTCATGAAATCCAAGGGCATCACAAATTCTAGCTTTTTGGGCATGCAAAACTGGCTGTGTAACTCCCTGCAAGAAGTAGTTGTCTTATCTAATTATCTGTATATCATAGCGACCTTTTTGATGTGTCATCGTAGTGTCTGTTTTTCATTAACAAACCTACATTCTGGTGGCATCCATTCAAACTTCACCAGCACTTTGATAATTTTACTAGTTTTTGTGTATTTATTTGTTTTCAATGTACAATATTGATGTCTTTTGGCAGTATCTTAATTTGACCACCTTATCAGGAATGGAACTTATTTTCTCCTTACCCATGATTCATTTGTGTCTGTCAGTCTACAAAAGCACGGAGATCAAGATCAGATGATGTGGATGCAGTTGCACGGCTTCCCATCTTGAGTGATGCTTATTATCAGAATATCCTCTGTGAGATTGGAGGAATGTTTTCTGTTGCCAACAAAGTGGACAATATACACAAGAGACCTTGGATTGGGTTTCAATCATGGCGTGCTGCTGGTAGGAAGGTATCTTTTATACTGTTGGAATTTTTTGATTTTCTTTTGAAAATTGGTGGTATTTTACTTTTCTATTATATTATACCTTTCTTTTTTTAATTCATGAAAGTTTGACAATTGCTGAACATAAATTTGTTTCAATAAAATTACTCAACCACCAAATTGTATCGCACACATCCCTTATGCTTTGTCTAGGCAGCAACCACCAACTTCGTATGCGGTATACTGATATTCACTTTTCATTAGTGTTTGCTTCTTCCAGAAAGGTGAAAAAACTAGTTTACACATTATATTTATGTTTTGAGAAAACTGGCCTTAAGTTGCCCTTACTCATGCTGAACAAGATGTAAGAATTTTCAAAGTTGTGATTTGCTTTGCCTCTTTTTCTTGAACCAGGTTTCATTATCCAGTGATGCTGAAAAGGTTCTTGGAGAAAAGATACAAACAGGATCTAGAGGAGATGTGATGTATTTTTGGGCACGCTTGGATGTGGATGTTGGAGTTGCAGGAAACAATAATGAACTAACATTTTGGTCTATGTGTGACATCTTAAATGGAGGAAATTGCAGGTATAACATATTAAATGGTGGTTATTTGTACAAAAGCTTCTGTTCTCTCATCGTTGGTCAGTGGCAAATTAAAGATGTCCGTGATTTCCACACTTTTGTATTAAACTGTCTCATACTTCACATTTGTCAAAATATATACAATTGTGTTACAGTTGTTTTTATTTTATGTTTGATGTCTCTCAATCCTGAGTCTGTTTGAAACTAAAACCAACGTGCTTTTTTGGATGTGAGCAGTCAGTTGACATTTATGGGAAAAAGAAAAATTCAAAGACCAAAGATCTACATATATTATATAACAATATTCCTCGAACATGTTATGTAGTTTATGGTGCTACTAAATTATCAGTATTTGTTCATTACATGAAGATGAGATGTGCTCTAGAATTAACTGCTCTAGTCTTCTTCAATGCCATACAGAACTGCTTTTGAAGCTGTTTTCCGGCAGATGTATTCATTGCCACCCTCCCACCATGAAGTTCTCCCCCCAATGCCAAAAGATGGAGGCTACTGGTCTGCACTGCATAGTTGGGTTATGCCAACCCCTTCCTTTCTAGAGTTCATTATGTTTGCTAGGTAAGCAAAAGGGTATCATTTTTTTGCTGATCCATTTCCCACCTATATGATGACGATATCAGCAGTAAATGTGACTAAAACTGTAATTTTTCAAATCTGCAGGATGTTTGTTGATTCTCTTGACACCATGCATAACAATTCTAGCCAAGTGAACGTTTGTTTGTTGAGTTCCTCAGAGCTTGAGGTAAGATGCTTCAATCAATTCTACATTGCATGTTACAGAGTCTGCTTGGCATTAATATTGAAATCCATTTTTCCAAAATCACCCTTTTAGATGCCATTGATAAAAGCTGCTCGCAAGTGTGTTGCTATTCATTCTTTAATTTCACAGTTGCAGCTTAAATAGCAATAACAGCCCTTAACATATTGATTCTTAAATTTCTTCAAATAATCAACAGGGAAAACACTGTTATTGTCGGATATTAGAACTCCTTATTAATGTCTGGGCATACCATAGTGGGCGAAAAATGGTTTACATTGATCCACAAAACAGTTCTTTAGAAGAGCAACACCCAATTGAAGTTCGGAAGGAAATTATATGGGCTAAGTACTTCAATTTTACATTGTTAAAGGCTATGGATGAAGATCTTGCTGAGGCTGCAGACGACGGTGACCATCCAAGGGAGAGATGGTTGTGGCCATTAACTGGAGAAGTGCATTGGCAAGGGATTTATGAAAGAGAAAGGGAAGAAAGATACAGACTGAAGATGGAGAAAAAAAGGAAAACGAAAGAGAAACACAATTTAAGATACAAAAACAAGTATGAACAGAAACCACTTGGGAGATGAGAAGCTTATAAATCAGAAGGAACATTAAATTTTTGGAATGCTTGACACCCAACACACGGCTACTGATTTTTCGCTGAACTGACAAAATGGAGAGCAACCCGCAAAGAGAAGCTGAATTCTTTTTTCTAATGGCATTGAAACTGATTAATCATTTTCCCAATTTTGCTGAATATGTATACTTACGAAATGGAACGGGAGAAGAAAAAGAAGTCTCCCTGATATTGCAACTTACTGAGAGTTGAAGGACATCGACAAAACTTGAGTATGACACGTCATTGGTTGAAATTCTGTGGCCATTCAAATTATTGGATCCAGAAGTAAAGCTTGTATTCTTTAATTATTGTACATTCTTTGAACAATGTAGAGGCAATTTTGTTGAGAATGATAATATATTTTTATCCTCTTCCACTTCCATTTCATTGCGTAGTAGCTATACAGGTGTAGAAAGCCTTTCATAGAGTGAGTTAATTTCTTTCTCTTGCAATGAAGAGTGCTAAGATTTTACTTATAGATGGCATGGCAGTGTGTGTGCAGGATGGCGTCAATCCACACAGAAAAGGAAGTTAATTTCTGGTCCTCAATTTTGACACTTAAACAGCTAGTTCTAAACAAGGCCCCGTTTCCCCAATCCAACTGTCAGCCATTTTATCTATCAAATTTAGGGGGCGTGCGTGTGGTTCCACTTTCAGTAAGTTCTTTAGCAAAACATAGTAAATTATTTACGTTCTTTTCAATTTAGATTTTGATTTCAAAAACAATATTAATAAATAACAAATTCAGTATAATTGAAGTAAAATTTGATTCTCCACCTCTTTTCTTACATCAAAATGATTATATTCAAATAGATTTTTAATAATATTTTTAATCACTATAATTATTAGTTGTTTATTAATATACACACAAAATGGAAAGGAACGTATGAATGATTAAAATGATTCAAACAAGTATCATTGGGTAAATTTTACGATGGGTCTGTATTTTAGGTTTTATGACAACACAAAGTCTCTTTTTTAATAGCAACTTCAAAATATTTGAACTTTGCTAAATGTAACAATAAAGGTTTCTCATTAAATTATTAGAGAGAGATTTGTCGAAAATTCCAAATGGACAAAATTTTGCCATGTCAGCATGTTGACATGTCATTTAATAGAGAAGAAATTTCACTTACTGGGTCTTTCCTTAATTGCTCATCACATTTCATCTTAGTAACTAATCACTACTCATCAAAAGTAGTTATACCAAATGCAAGTAATTTGACGTAGGCAACTTTCTGTATGTAATACACTTTACACAGTAGTTACTTCATAACAACAATTAAGTAATTTATCGTCAATCTATGTATTAATTTATCAATAAATATATTAATTAATAAATACCCAAATTTTTCTTTCAGAAATCAATACTCACATTACTAACTATTCATGATTTTTTTAGTTTAACTAATAGCTAAAATTATCCATATTGAAACCAATGTTAAGTAATTATATGATTTTATTCAAAATTCAAAAATAGATCAAACACATTTTTTTAAGAGGGTTGTTATATATGGGGTTGAAAAGAGTAGGACACAAATGTATTAAGAATGTGTTTGGCAGACTTATTTGTTTAAGTAGTGTTTGAAGAGTGATGAGTGGCGAGGGTTCAAGGAACTCGTGAACTCACAAACTAGCAAAAAACGAATCCATTGTCATATTTAATTAGCTAGCCCATGTAAATAGGCCCAATAAATAATATATTTAGACTAATCCATTTACAGTTTGTAGGAATATAAATATTGTATATTTGTACATAATACAGCTGAGCTAATACACACAATATACATTTTTTCCTAATTTCTCTCTAATATCAGTCTTCTTCATGGTATCGAAGCTAAGATCCTAAACTTGTGATTCCTGACTCAATAACCGTCACCTCAATAATCTTTTATCTTCATCAATGGCTGATCTAGTTGTTACTCCTCCATATCCTGAAAATGATCCATATAAGATTGTCAATTCAGATGATATTACATCAAATTTGGTTAACATTTTACTAAACGAGAGTACCTCTCATGGAGTCGATCCATGTTAATCGCACTTACTGCCAAAAACAAGCTTGGTTTCATTAATGGTGATGAACGTAAGCTTAGGCCGACTGCACAATTGTATAAGAAATAGAAGGTTGTGGACAACACTATCGCCAATTGGATTCTGAACTCAATTACTCCAGATCTGGCAGAGGCATTCCTATACTTTGCTAGTGCCTAAGATCTTTGGGGAAAGGAGGCCACAAAATTTAGAGAATCAAATGGCCATCTCATTTATCAAATCAAGAAAGATATTGCTGGAATTATGCAGGTAAACTTTTCTGTTACTACATATTACACAAAGTTGAAGAAATTATGGGATGAATTAGGTTATTTAAGGTCTATACCTAGATGTCATTGTGGTATGGTTGAGAGGTGTACCTGTGGTGTTTTCAAGATGCCAATAGGGCTGAAAAATGAAACAAAATTAATGCAATCCCCTTTAGTGTTTAATGATTCTTGTGATCATGTTAAGAACTAGATTTTATTAATGGATCATTTTCCTACCATTAGTAAAGCCTATTTTATGGTTCTTATTGTTGAAAAGTAAAAGGAGATACATATTTCACCTACAGTAATGACAAAAAATGCAATGACCGTAACATTATAAAAGAATAATAGTTTTACTAAGAACTCTAACAAATCTGCTAGCAAAGATGAATCTGATAGGTATTGCACAAACTATAAAAACACTAGACTTACAAGGGAGGTATGCTTAAAACTGATTAGATATCCAGATTGGTTTATGGAGCTGAAGAAGAAAAGGCATAAGCTAACTCAGGTTCTATGCAAACTATTTCTGACACACCTTTTGCTAGAACAAATCATGGCAGAAATGAGGAAATGCATGATAAATGTGATGACAGAATCTCTAAGATGGTACATTATGAAGTTCAAAGAGCTTTAAAAGGCAATATAATGCAAGAAGAAGAGTCACTAGTAGTTCATAGAACATTTGCAGGTATTACTTAAACTTATAATCATTTTAGCATGCATAATAAAGATACTGGATTATGGATTATGTCTCATATAACTAATAATATCAAGTTTTTAACCATATTATTTGAATTTTCCGAACCAAAACCAATGGACATGTCAGATGGTACATAAAGACAGATTGCTCATGTTGGTATTATCATGTTTCATGCTTCTTTAACACTAACAAATGCTTTTTACACACCAACCTTCAAATGCAATCTTATTTCAGCCTTAACTCTAGTCAAGAAAAATGGAATTTCAATCAAAATATTAACTAATTGTTGTCTTTTGCAGGATATACAGACTGAGAGAGTCTTAACTAAAGGCAAAGAGTTTGGCAACCTATAGATTTTAGATTTTAGTTCCTTTGTTAAACCTAAGTGTTGACGCTAGATTTTTGCCCCAAAAAGTATCAATGATGATAACGTCCAGACTCGAAAAAATCTCTAGAATTCCAATCAGCTCGATTTTTCCCTTCTCAAAAATATATTTCAATGTTTCAATCTTTAGTGCGCTTTAAGAAACTTCTCAAATTTCCCTTCTTTCTACAAAAAAAGAAAATATATTTTTCGGTGTGTTTTTGATTTTTCAATTTGTAAAAATATAAAAAAAAAGAGAAAAATAAATTTAAGTGAATACTTTTGATTTTAATCTTAAATGTCAATTTTAAGATTATTAGGCAAATGTTTTATATCCTAGTTTTTATTTCTAATTTCTAATTAATTTTGATTTTGATTTTTAATTGTAGTATGTTTTAAAATTTTTGTTTGTTAATTAAAAAATTAATTAGAAGAGCTTAATTGGGAAAATTTGAAGAAAAATAGGAAAAGGAATTAAATTGAAGAAGAATGAAGGAATTTAGGGAGAATTGGAAGCAAGAGGGATCTAATTGCACACGGAAGGAAAGAACTGGGGAGGAAAATGAGAATAACTGAAAGTTAAAGGAAGGGGGGCCGTTTGTAAGGAAGCAAAACGATGTGGTTTTGTTGAGGAATAAAACGGCGACGTTTCACTTAAGGGAAGGCGCGCCTAAGAAGAATGAAAATGAAGTCTTTTCAACCTTTAAACGAAACGACGTCGTTTCATTCAAACAGAAAACAAAACAAAAAATAGAGAGAAACAGAAAGAGTAAATGTGAAGAAATAGAGAGCGAAAATGGAGGAGACAGAAGCACGATGGAGACGAAGGAAAGACGGTCGAGATCGTGGCTAGAATCGCAGAAGTGGTGGAAGATAGGAAGCCGAAGATCACTCCGCAGTGGATTGGGGTAGTTGAGGCAGGAGACAAGTGTGGAAGAACTGATTTCTTGGAGCTATAAAGGCAGAGGAGCTTTCGGAAGAGGGGTTCGGTTCCAACGGGGGGGATTGGAAGCTTTTTGGAGTTTGGGGAGAGAGAAAATGAACAGTAAGCTTTCTTCATTAGATTGTTAGGGTTTTCAATTTCTGTAAATTGAGAATTTCTGGTATTTAGGTTTAAGGGATTAGAAATTGGGAATTTTTAGAATTAGGGTTCCTGTTCTAAAATTGGGGGAATTTCCAGTTGTTAAGAATTTTTGAAATCTGGGAAAATTGAGTGATTTCTCTATTTGTAACCTTCTGTAAGAACATCTTTTGATTATTAATTCAAAAGATTTCTTCCTTTCTTAAGACTTCCCTTTGCAGTTTCTAACATTGAGCTGTGGAATCTGGATTTTGTAGTTGCTGTTGAACAACGATTCTGAGGTATTCTTGAAATTTTGTTTTTGTTTCATTTCGATTTAGGACATGAATGTCTGTTGGGAGCCAGACTGAATTCTGGCCATATGTATGCTTGTTTGTTGGGTGTTTAAAGTATTCTACTTTCTGTTCAAACTTTTCTTGCATTCAGTTGATCTGCTGTCATGTTTTTTCATTTTAATTTGTTGTGTTGGGAAGGCAACATCTTTACCATGCCTAGTTTTCTTTAAGTCATGCTGCATCTCATAGTCTGTTGTTCCTTTGTTCAATTTGTTGTTTTTTTCTATGACGTCTCAAAATAAAAATTTTGCAATCCGTTCCTGCTGTTGTTGGTTATATTGAGGCTCTGTCCCTGTGTATGTTGTGTGCTTATTGCCTGGGTTCGATCATATTCATGATCTCTATCTAGGTGTTTGTCTAGGTTTAGATTCATATCATCTTTGTAGTTTTGCCTACTTTTATGGGTATAACCACTGTCTGCACATGCCCATGTTTAGCCTCTGTTTAGTTTGATATCTGTTTGTAATATTTGTCAACCTTCTATATCTGATCTTAAGCATGAATAACTGTTGTCAAAGCTCTCATTTTTTTCTCACTGTCTTATTCCTTTCAAATGGTCCTACTGCCCAGGATTTATTGCGACATACAAAGTGTTTACTGTTTCCATATTACCCTAGGTTTTAAGATGTTGATGATCTATGTCATTGTAGTTAGAATGACCATAGAATAATGTTGAAGCATTTGATGTATTGTAGCTGTTTCTGCTTAGAAGTAACAAAGACAAGGTGTTAATCCTTTTAGTTTTGAGTCCAAATGATGAATGACTTTGCATTAAACTGCCTGCATGCTTGTTGTATTCTGTTTTCAGTATGGAGGTCCATATGTGGTTTGTTCACCTATTAGATTGTGTTTATGAAAGACCTTGATATTCTTGACTGCTGCATCATTTCTGCTATGGTTTGATTGTGAAGGTTTGCTTGCTGTTTCTGTCATTTTACCATTGCTGCTGTTTAGATTGTATGCTTGAGGAATTGTATATGTGAAAAGAATGTTTGCGGAAGAGAAGCATGATAATGGGGGCAGGTTAGCAATTTGAGCATATTTTGAGGATTAAGTTGAGATTTTACATGTTGGGGGTTTCTTATTGCTAGTTTTGCATGGATTATGTATTTGATGGTAGGTTTTAGTAATTGCATATTTTAGGGGCAAAATTATAATTTTTTAAAATTGTACATGATTTGGCTTGTGTTGGATGTTTTTGAATGTTTTGTTAATTGTTTAGTCAAGTTGGCATGAATTAGGGCCTGTATGGTTAAATCCTGAAAATACGGACCAAATCGTAATTTTTTGAAAATACGAGGACGAAATCGTATTGGACCAAATTGCTAAAATGACATGCTTTACATCTTTTGTGGTTTATTTTGAGATTATGGCATGCTTCAGGGATCATTTTGTAATCTCCCATAATTGTTTAGATTTATTTATTTTGGGATGTTTAGGTTTAAATTGGAATTAAAAGAGTAGATTGTAAATTTATAGGGCTTGTTTTGTAATTATTTTCTTCGGAATCGGAGAAAGAATAATTAGCTTTAGGGTTTATTTTCCGCACTTTACTTTTCTGCAATTTATCGTTTTCTGACGTGTGTTTTGTGCAAACGTTAGTAATCACCGCTTAGGAACATCGCTTAGTTGCTTTTCAAAAAATAATTAAACTTGACTTAAAAAATTGGAAAATGATTCTTGGTTTGAAAGGCCGTGTGACATCCCAAACCTAAATCATATGTCATATCTTACGATTTTATCGTATAAGCATTAATTTAATTAGAGATTTCTTACATGCTAAGAAATTAAGTAAATGTGAATATTATAAAAGATTAAGTTAAATATGTGAATAAATTAAGTTTTCAAGACTTGTTTACAGTTGATTGACGTAAACGATGGCACGTCTAGAGTTTTAACTGTCCCAACCGATAAAACGTCAGTAGTGCAAATAATTTACAAGAAATTGTTTTGAAATTAAATGATTTGGAAAATAAATGTAATATGTAAATAATTTTGAATTGGAAGTCGTATTTTTATGATGACGTCGTAAATTTCGGTTCCACTAACATTGTTGAGGCACAGGATTGGTAGCGGGTGCCGCTTGGGCCGCAAATAGTCTCGGACCCCGACTTTTACCGAAGTTGTTAATAATAATAATAATAATAATAATAATAATAATAATAATAATAATAATAATAATAATAATAATAATAATAATAATTTCATGAAACGTATATATATGTATAAGGAAGAAAGAAATGAAATTTAATACATGTATATGAAACAAATAAAATATAT
>CANUEY010336063.1:0-53207 GCA_948099555.1 Croton setiger
AAAAAAATAAAAATTTCGATTTTTCCATTTCTTTTATATATATATATATATATATATATATATATATATATATATATATATATATATATATATATATTGAGAGAGAGGGGTCTTTTGATAATACTGTACATGCATCATATAAATAGCTCATTCATTTGATTCCATTGGACTGGATTTGGGCTCTAAAATGATCGGGCCAGGTTAGAGCAGACCAACAATCAAAATCTTTACCCAATTTATTTTTAAATTTTGGAAAAATTACAATTTTGTCCCTAAATTTTCATATATTCTACAATTTCATCTCTTTGTTTTCAAAAAAAAAAACTCAAAAAGATGAAGGATAATAATGGAAATTGACAAACTTCTTCTTCCTTGAACCCCAACCCTACCTCCGCCCATGAACAACCCTCACCAGTCACCATAAATAAATTTGTTTCCAAAAAAAAGGATGGCCGGAAGCAGAAGGAAATAAAATGAGATAAATTTATATCCGAAGAATGATGACCGGAAGTAGAATGAAATAAAAAGAATAAATTTATTTTCCAACGGCTGCAGGAAGGAAATAAATTTATTTTTCAACAACCTATAATGGGTTGGCAGTTCTTCAGCATAAGACACTTAGAAAATAAAAGGAAATAAATTTATTTTCAAACAGTTAATTAATAATAAAAAATAATAATACTATCTCCGATTCCAATAAAAATGAGACTTTTATACGTTTGGGGTGCTTCAAAATAACTGAGACTAACACTATTTTGATTGCATTTTGCACAATTATGCCTTTTGTCATTTAGTGCTTTGGGTGGAAAAAAATTATTTCTTTAATGGATGTGGTAGTGTGGTGCAAAATGTGGCATAAAAGAGAAAAAAATACGTCAAACGCAATTTTTGAGTAGACGAAAAATGGGTCAGTGTCATAGATAATGTAGATGCAAAATTTGTAAAGGATGCGGTCCGCTCACTAACATAACGTTTGTGAGCTTTTAGTACAAAAATTTTAAAATTAGTATAAGAAGAAAATGGTGCATATTTGTTTATATGCACCAAAAATTGTGCGTATAAAGTGTGATTACATATGGTTTACACATTTAATTTCAGAAAACAGTCCAAAATCATAAAACCAATAGATTAACTGCAAAATTAAACGAAATAAATGAACATTAAATAATGATTAACGATAAGACAACTTATGCGTATCTTACTCACTTCTGATTTCAGTGAATCTTTGCAAAGTTCATTATGACCCTAACAGAAAAATATATAATAATTATGGTCGTAATTTATTTTTTAATTTTTAAAATAAATATGCAAATAAGTTTATAGGATATGATTTTTAATTAATTAAACAATATTTTATAAAAAATAAATACCCAATTATATGAATGATATGTAGCTAGCCACGTACAAACATCAACCTTTTATGAATTTTCTATTTGAAATATTTATATAGGTACCATAGTGGGTTGATATTGTCTAAAATAGTCATTTATGAAAAAGAAAGAAAAATTATTAATTAAAAAAAAAGAATGAATAATTATAAGGACTAAAGAGCTAAAAGAAATAGGACCAAATTGAACATTATTTATGCAATTTATATTGAAATCATATATCCATGCATCACTTTTAAATTTGTGTATATAATATGAATTTTTTTTTATTCAGTATACAATATGAATTTGAAGTTCTTCGTATTACAAAAAATATAATTATTATTCAAATAATAAATTAAGAGAGAATATGTGATTTCGAACTGGAATTGAATATTTTCGTGGAAAGTTGTTTTACCTAAGGGTGAGTAGAGTTCGGTTAGAACCGAAATCGAACCGAAATTTTGATAGTTTTTTGCTTTTTGGTTTTTGATTCGATTAACTGAAAAAATCAGTTTGATTTTTAGTTATTATTTCTGAAATTTTCGGTTAACCGAAAAATCGAATTTCAATATCTAAAACGGTGTCGTTTTGTAAATTCTTTTTTTTTTCCTCCTCTCTTTCTTCTTTTTGCTTCAGTTTCGATTCGGTTAACCGATTTGCACAGCCTTTTCATAATAGGTTTTCAAAATTTCGGTTATCCGATCGGTTATTTAGTTTTTCGGTTATCCAATCAGTTTGGTTTTCAGTTATTACTTCTGAAATTTTCGGTTAACCGAAAAACCGAATTTCAATATCTAAAACGGTGTCGTTTTGTAAATTCTTTTTTTTTCCTCCTCTCTTTCTTCTTTCTGCTTCAATTTCGATTCGGTTAACCGATTTGCACAGCCCTTTCATAACAGGTTTTCAAAATTTCGGTTATCCGATCGGTTATTTAGTTTAATTTTCGATTAACCGAAAATTTCGATTTCGGTTTTCGGTTAACCAAAAAAATTCGGTTTCAATTTCGGTTACTCATTTAGTACATTCAATTAACCGAAAACCGACCGATTTGATTCGATTTCGGTTCAGTTAACCGATTTGCTCAGCTCTAGTTTTGCCATTACACCAATTCAAAAATAGATTTTGGGGTGTAAAAATGTAAATGTAGAAACTCATTTGTACACTGTATATGAACAAACTAATATAATCCTAATTATCATTTTTACATTTTATTATCATTAAACTTAATTATTTTTTTAATTAAACTTAATTGCTTTGCTGGTTTGTATAGAAACTAGAAATGTCTATTTTCAACTACTAAATCATATTTTGTCTTATGCTAAAGCACGTGTAAATGAAATCTAATTCACTCAGTTCTGAAACTTAGCATTCCAATGTGTAAATCATTAATTAAGGATTAATAAGGACTAATTATATGATTAAAATTAATCAAATTCAATGAATCAAATTCAAAGTAGCAATTAGCCTAAAAATAATAAACCAATTTAAAAAAAAAATATTATTTACCTTTCCAATTATACCCCTAAATAAATGATATTAATACTCAATATTGATTAATTTTTTATATATATTTAGAAGTTAAAATCATTTATTAGGGGTATAGTATGGAAAAGTAAAGAAAAAATGTATAATTAAATTATATTACTATGAAAAATAATAATAATATTATTTAATTTAAATGAGACAAACTTAACTCGAAATAATACAAATTTAGAACATGCAAATGCTCCATCTTGAAGAAAAGCCTAAACTCAATATATATTCAGATCAGATCAAGCTTACCATTAATTAAATTAAATTAAATTAAATTATAAAAATGGAAAAACTTTAAATCTAATTAACAACTTAATTAAGCAACGCTTAAACAGTTAATAGAATAATTAATCTCCATAACCTAAGGTACGTGGGTCTAAAGAGTAAACAGACAACAGCAAAGTATTAGTAGTACTATAATCAAGCATATTAATCATACTTAAACAGCAATTAATGATTATAATTAATCAACTAACTGAAAATTTAAATTAATTAATTAAGGTTCCACCTAGGTTTTAGCAAAAAGACAGACTTGACTCACGTTGTTCAATTATAGAAAGTTTATGGGTAGATTATATTAAGAATCTTGCAGCAGAGCGGACCTCGTGCGGCCGTTACCTTAAAAAAATAATAATAGTTAGGTCGGTGCCGGTGCCGGAAACCTCCGTGCAAGGAAGCTTCGTCCTGTACATGTACATGTACTTGCAAGAACCAAGTTGTTTTGTTTAAATGGATAATGATATTAATTATTATTAAATATAGTAATTTGTATATAATTATGACTGTTTTAAAATAAATATATAATAATTTACAGTTAAATTGTAATAATTTGAATAGATATATTTATAATTTATTTTAATTATATAAAATTAAAAAAATAATGAAATAGAAAAAAAAAAATATAAGAATTAAAAGATATAACATAAAAAAAATATATCAACAAAATTATACAATATATAAACATAAAAAAATAATTATTAAAAAAATGAAATACAACAAAAATAAAATTACAATTTGGTACAATTAAAGATCACTAATTACCAAAAAATAAAATTAATAAAAGATTACTAACATTTTCAATTAATGACAGGAAGATTCTAAGGTGACAAAGAAATAAGCAATTTTAATAATTTATGAGCCAGCTATAGTCTTATTTATTTCAACCAATTAGTGGCATTTTTGTCTTTTTCTTTCCATTATTAAAAATAAATAATTAGAAATTATTTAGAATTTAAGCTAATGCCTACAAGGTTTTAATTTTTTGCCCCTTTTAGTTTTATTTTTTTAAAACGGGTCCCTATTGAATAAAGCCAGCTAAATTTTTATCACTAAGTCTAATTAAATTAAATTTATTGAATTAATTAATTAACTTTTTCTTTTTTCTTTTTTAAATTTCTAATAATAACATGTCATAAGCTACTAGACTCGATCAATTAGGTAAAAATTAATTCAAAAATAGCTTAAAAATAATGTGCGAAGCTCAAATTAAACTGAAGGCTTACAAGAATTAGTTTAGTGGAACTTATATACATGAGTTTGAGTTGATATATAAATAAAAATATAAAATTACAATATTTTTATACAGTCTAATTTCAACTTATCGAGTTTAAACTAAGTTTAATTTTAACTTATCGAGTTTAAACTAAGTTCGAGCTTAAGCTTGACTAGATATAAATAAGCATAATTTGAACTTGTGCTTGTGCTTATAGTTCAATGGGGTGAAAATTAAGGCATTAATGTAATATTTGATTAGAGTTAAAAATAAATATTAGCAAGTGCTAATTACAAGATTAGATACATAATAAGCGAGGATTAAGGCGAAAGGAAGGGAAGAGAGAGATATAATGATTGCTCAAAAAACCGCGGAACATGTACTTTCCTTGTTCAGTTCCGTACCCTATCCCTTCCACTTGCCCTCTTAAATTATTGTTATTTGATTTCTGAAAAAGAAAGAAAAAGGTAAAGTGTACGTTTATGTTGCTCGGTTCAATTTACGATTTGTTGTCATTGGGTCATGTGTTCGGTTTGACCCATTTAATAGAAATCAACTCAGATTCGGTTTAACTGTTGGTCTTAACTCATTATTTAATTACAATTAGGCCATATTAACATATAATAATGACACAAAAACATAATTTAGTCTAGGGATATTTTGGTAATTGCAAAAAAATATAAAATTATTATTTTTCTTTATTTATAATATTAACTAAACTTATTATTGAGTCTATATAAGCTTACATACACTTTGATCAAATACTTCTTCCTTACCTTCTTCCAAGGAAAATTTTAGAGATAGAGAGAGAGATTTATTATTTTTTTAAAATTATTAATTATGGGAAATAGCTTAAGGTGCTGTTTGGCTTGTGCTCTTCCTTGTGGAGCCTTAGATTTGATCCGAATAGTTCATCTGAATGGGTACGTAGAAGAAATTACACGTCCTATCACTGCAAGTGAAGTTCTTGAAGCTAACCCTAATCATGTTTTAAGTAAACCTTGTTCTCAAGGTGTTACTCGGAAAATCCTTATTCTTTCGCCGGAATCTGAGCTTAAAAGAGGTAGCATTTATTTTCTTATTCCGGCTTCTTCCTTACCGGAGAAGAAAAAGCAGCAAGTTAAGAAATCTTTAAAGAAGATCAAGAAATGCAGCAATAATACAACAACAACAACTACAACTACTGCTACTACGTCTGATTGCGACCGTTATTTAACGGATATAATTAAGTCTTCATCGGATAAAAAATCCCGCCGGGATCGTCGGACCGGTCGGAGTGGAGTATGGCAGCCTAATCTCCAGAGCATATCTGAAGATTAATTGACTTTTTTTTTTCTCTTTTTCTTTTTCTTTTTTTTCCGGTGACGGAATCTGACATCCCCGGTACAATTATGCAATGGGGACGTTTTTATTCTTTTTTTTTCAAATGTACGTGGGGTTATTGTGGATAAGTTTTTTATTTCTTTTTTTTTTTTTTTCAGTCTGCGGATAATATTATTAGCAGACTCTGAATTTCACTGTTAATCAGAAATCAGTGTTTTGGAGGAAATGAGAAATTGTAATTAAAAATGTTCTGTTTTTATTATATAATTTTGTTCTAATTATGATCTTTATTTTGTGGCTTTAATCATTTTATAATTAATCATATTATAAAATCGGTTTATAATATGATTAATTAATGAATTGTTTTACCATAAAAAAATTAATGCGTTGTTTGATATGTAATTATTATTATTATTATTATTATTATTATTATTATTATTATTATTATTATTATTATTATTATTTTCCCTTCATATTCTCTTGACTAAAACTCTGTCTTCCTGTTTTTCTTTTTCACCTTCTAGCTTTTTAAGACTACTATTAATAGCCTTCATTTTTTTCTTTTTTATTTTTTAAATAAAGTTCTCGATCTGATGTATTTTCGCTCAGATTTTTAGTTTATTTCTCCGTATGTGAGGTTTGATTTCCCTCTTTAGGAGGTCTGTGTTTTTCTTTTGAAAAGTTTGGTTCGTTTTTATTTTTTCAAGTTTGATTTCGCTCTTTCAGAAGGAGTTCTGTTAGTTTGGTGTGTTTATTCTTAGTGCTGAAAAGGTTTTTGTCGTTCGGAAGATAGTTAAATCTAGTACTGTTTTTATAAATTTTCTGGTGAACATCGTAGAAAGACGGATTGAAGCATCAAACTTTGACTTGTGTCCACCAATTGTTTCTGCCGATGATATCCTTGATTGTGTTAGATCTATTTCTTTCCCATTTCTTTTTTCATAGGTGAACAACTTCAATGATTGAGATGAATAAGTTAGGATAATTAACACTGATTTTGTTGTTTCTTATATGACTTTTAGAGCTGACCTTAATCATCCAACTAATACAAAGATAAGCTACTTTTTGTTTTGTTAGATTAGAATAATGAGATAATTATATCAATATATAAGTTATAATGTCATGCTAATTAAAATGGAGACCAAAATGTTATGATTAGAGAAAGATTAATTTTACATTATTGGCAACAAAGTAGTATTACTTCATGTATATATTCTCCAACTAATTGTTAATAATTATAATTTGTAGGTTGTCAATTTAATTATTAAGGTCAAACTTTCTACTAATTCATTTGATTAGCCAACAAATATAGAGTTAGAGAGGGAATATTGGGTAATTTAATTATATTTAAAAGAACCAAAAGATTAGAAGTATATTATTAGCTACGAGTTCGCTACGAGTGTTTCCGTAGCTATTTTCAATAGACTTGAATTATGAGTAGTTTTCCATTTTTGTATAGGTGGATCTAAACAAATAATTTCCTTTTATTTATAAAATTTTTCATTTACAACGAGTATATAAATAGTTGAAAGGACAAAAATGCACGCGGGTTTGTATTATTCTTACCATATAAATCCAAAAGTAGGGAAATAGCGACAAAGACAAGGTAGAGCAAAAAATAATAATAAATGCAAGAACAAGCTGGCAAATCCTCGTAAACATTTTATCGTATACTTCAGTCTTCACATGGATCCTTCTTTATTATATTCCCAATGCCTTCTTTGATTTTTGTTCTTTTAGATTTGGTGTTTTATTAAATCCATTCTAAATTTTTACTACGTTCCTCGATTAGATCTATCGTTAACTCGTTCGTTATAGCGTTTGGTAAGTTGTAATGCAATAATTTTATCTCGTTGAAAGCAATATTACGAGATTGACGAGTCTCAAAAACAGTGATTAATTAGTATATTAATTTAAAACTTTTTGAATCTGAAACAAACCACTGAACCATAGCTGTCTAATAATTACGGATTAAAAAATAATGTAATTAAGAGATTAGATGATTGTTTAATTAATTAAGTTGGGATCCCCATGAACTAAAGCATCGAGCCTTGTGTAACGCTGGGCAGCACTTGTGATCACAGATTGGAGTTGCAGAGATTAAGCACTAATGAATGATAATTTGACATTAATGGATGAATAATCTAACATAAAACAGCTGTGTTAAGACATGGATGAAGAACTGAACCCTCAATTAGGACAACTGTTGTTGTTGCTGTATTACTAATACAGAAGCTTTACCATTAAGATCAGATGAAACTAATAAATCTCCGATAATACCCAGTTCGGGAAACTCACTCCACTGTGAAAGTCCAGTAGTCTGTGCAGATTCCATTCCATTCCGTCTACCAACGATGATAAGATCATAATAACTCGCTACATCTCTCATCAGATACGCCGTCTGAGGCCCGTCGCAAACCTCTACTTCCCTATATATAACATACTCATTTCCTCCATTGTTAACTTTAAGTTCCTTCAATGCCTCAGAATCAAGAATTTGATCCCATGTTATAGTTGTACGTTTGTCCTCGTACGAAAATAGTCGAAATACGGTTAGGGTTACATTGGAACCACCTCTTACCATACGTTTAGCAAAAGCTAAAGCTTCTCTATCATCATTTCCTCCTGTGAAAACAATAGCAACATGTTGTAAATGTTGTGATTTCTTAGTCCGCCGGAGATTCCCACGATTAACCAAGATTCCGACCGAGCAAGGAGCTCGTTCTAGGATATTATGATTCAGGGTTCGAATCGAAGCATCCTCCGAAACAACATTACCGTCGCTGGACCAGTTCCGGTGAAACGGAAGGACAATTATGGATGTAAGTTTGTCCAATGCAAGTGTACATATATCTTCATGCATTAGTTTCGGTGGCGAAACTGCCGTGAAAGTGCTCACCGATACACTTCCCATTTTCTTTTGCCGGAATTGGTTAAAGGAGATGATGACATTATCCGAATAATACGACGCCGTAGCACTTTTAATCTGAATGTTATGGGAAATAAAGATTGGAGAAGCTCTTCCAATAAGCTTTATGAGGTGAAGAACGGTTAGATTAATAGGGGTTTCCTGGGTCGGACTGGCGGCGTCAAGAAGGTTAATTGCTCCGGTTAGATCATCTGGGCTGTGAATACACATCAGAATTCGTAATTCTGAATCCGATTTTAGATTAAAGATGTTTCTTTTTTGATAACCAGCATATTTTCTTGATGGGTCATATAGTTTTCTTACAATTGTGGGAATAATACTTGCTGTTAATATAACGCCTATGAGCAATACAGTAAATGTTGATTCTCTGATTGTCTGCAAGGAAAATAAAATTGAAAATTCAATTAGAATCTATTCAAATCACAATTTTGTAAAAATTAAACATTACCCATAAATAAACTGACTGGAACAACTATTTTGAGAATGTTGTAAAAACATTTCGTGAATAGTTATATTCGGTTCGAGTTCGGTTCGTAAAATATTCGAACTCGAAAATTCGGCTCGTTTAAATTTCGAATACGAATTGAATCAAATTTTTTCCGAATCGAACACCGAATGAACCTTGAACTGTTTGGTTCATTTACAGCCCTACGTATAAGTAAAATTGAATGGAACCTCAATTCGGTTTACCGACAAAGACAATTATATATGTAAACAAACCTTATTGTCTCTTAAGGTGTTGTAGGTTGCCAACTCAACTATCCCTTTGCAACTCATAATAAGGGCAAGTGCAAAAGAATCATTCCAAGGCATTTTACAAAACGCAGCAGCAGCAAGACAAGGCATTATTTTTGCAACCATAGTTACAAAAAATAAGATTACTTCAACTATTAGCAAATTCTTATTCAACATTAGACTTCCAAACTTAGCTCTCATAGCTGATGTACTAACAAATAATGGCACCAAAATCCCTGAAACGACACCGTCTAGCTTCTCCACCAGAGCTGACCCTAATGGCGGTCCATCCGGTATAGCCAAACCGAGAATAAACGGTCCAAAAAACATTTGTTGACCAAAAGAATTAGACAAAATCCCACTTAAATAAATCAATATAATTATCAAAATAATATATGATTCTTTAACTTCTTTCCCTTTTGGTGTTTGTCTTACAATCCAAAACATGGCTGGCCTAATAGCAAAAATGGCAAACATAATATATCCAATACTAAAACCAAAGGTTCTGAAAGCCATTCCAATGGAATTTACTTTTACGACTGTAACTATCGTCGCTAAGGTGAAAAGACCAACTGTACCCATTTCTCCGATCATACCGGCCGATAACGATAACCTTCCGAGCTCTGAATTTAGAATATTCAGGTCTGCCAAAAGGGTTGCAATTACAGGAAAGGGAGTGGCACAAAGAACTGAAGTTACAACGTAAAGCTTATTTGGTAAATTCTTTCCCAAGTTAGAATTCTCCAAGATTGCTTCTGTTACAAGTCCAAGAACTAATGGCATAGCTACTGATATAAAGCCAATCCCACAAGCTTTTCTTCCTGTTCTGTATATCATACCTAAATCCATTTTCACCCCACATAAAAATATGAATAATGTGTAACCTAAAGTGGCTATGGTGCCTAAGACATCTTCACTTTCAAGGGTGAAAAAGGTTTCTTTGAATCTTGTTTTCCCTCCAAGTAATGAAGGACCTAGAATCACACCAGCCTGCAAAAACGTAAACAATGACTCATAACTTACAAGAAATTAACAGATTAATGGAGAAGAAAGATAACTTACAAGAATCTGGGAAACAATTATAGGAACTCCAAAAGGCTTGAGCATGAAATTACAAGCTTGAGTAATCAAGAAAATGGCAAGAATTTGCAGCTGCAACAATGGCAATGAATATTTAAGAACTGTAGTAGGAGATTTTAAATTCTCCCAAATACCATTTGAATTGATTTTAGGTGGAAATGGTGTGCATATAGCTTTCTGATTCTCTGCAAGTTCCATTTTCTTCCTTCTCTTTTGGTGCTCAATAAACAAAGCTTCTTAATTACTTTATAGCTTTAATTAGTTTAATTAGCCACCAAAATTTGTAAAAAAAAGAAGTTTTTTCTGCTCAACAACTGGAAGATTACAGCAGCCAGAAGCTGTGACAGTCCATAAAATAAAATTATAAATGGCTATTAAATTATAATTTGATTAATTTGTTTTTAACTGAAGAAAAAGCAACACTTATATTTTTAGATGAATGAGTAATATTAGTTGTCTATTGTCATTTCATAGCTTAATTTAGTTAAGAAGTTATAGTAGTTTTTACTCTTTTTTTTTTTTTTAATTTCTATGGGTGTAGAATTTGGAATTATTATTATTATTATTATTATTATTATTATTATTATTATTATTATTATTATTATTATTATTATTATTATTATTATTATTATTATTATTATTATTATTATTAAATAATTGTAGGTATATTATTTTGTTAAATTATTTTAAAAAATAAAAAACAATATATTAGTTTTAAAAAATCATATAATGTGAAGGCCAACTTTTTTTTTTTTTTTGAAATAAAAGATAATAGATTATTGTATAGAATGATAAAAGTTACAGAATAATACCTAAAGTCTTCTATTTATACAATTAAGTAAGTCCTATACTAACTAAGCTATACCTAACATACACATAGAATATCTCTAAGCATATGCTCAATAAAAGATAACAAACATGGAGGTAATTCCTAAAGATGGGATAACAAGCAAGGTAACAAAAAAAACTAAAGAAAACTGAACCGATAGAGAAATCAAACGAAAACAAATTGAAAATTCGGGTTAATTGGTAATTCGATTTGGTACACGATTTACAGAATGAAGGAACTGAATGTTTTGGTTCGTTTTACAGTTTTAAGGGTCTAAAACCTGAACTGACAAAAAAAAACCGAACTTATACTATAAAACATTATAATTCCACCCAAAATCCTAAAACATTTTATTCGTTCATTCAGTACTGCGCCTCCACTTCTTCTTCACCATCACCTTCTTCATCATCATCACGCTTCTGTTCTCCTCTCCCTGACCTTATCTCTTCATCTCCTTCTTCAAACCTTCAGCTCCCTCATCTCGCTGCTTTTGTTCTCATTTTTCTCACCCTTTTAGTTTCACTTCGTCTTTCCTTTCTCCCTTTTGTTTTCTTTTCACTTCCATCTGCTCTTAATCTTAAACAATTTCAGACTATAAATAAAATCTTAGAATGTCATGTAGAACTGAAATTATATTCACATAAACATGAAATTAATTCATTTTACACCCAAAACCTTACAAATTCAATTTTTTTTTATGAGTTACTTGATCAACCTACAAGCAAATTCAATAATTAGAAGTACCAAAAGTGTAAAAATACAATAAACGAAGTACCAAAATGTAAAAAACCAATAAATATCTTCAAAAATATGGAAAAAAAAATAAATATAGAAAAAAAAACTATATTCAACTATTGAATTTTCCATTAGAAAATAGATAATCTAAATTCTAATAAAATAAAATAAAATACAATTAATGTTTAATTATAGGTTGATATTCATCTTCTTTAGAATAATTAGAAGAGGACTTAGATTCTAAAGATTTACTGCTACTACTAGACTTAAATTCTCTTCTCAAACAGTACTGTTGAACCACAACCAGTACTGAAAATTTAAAGTCTGAAGAAGACAATATGTCTCCTATAACACCCAGATCGTTCTTCCCTTCTTTCCACTCTGTTAATCCCATTATAATGGGTGAATATGGATCATAATGCCTCCCAACTATGGTTAAATCGAAAGCATCCCCTAATGCATTCAAAATTTTTACTGTGTCTTCTGCATTTTTCACCACCACCTTCTCAAATTTTACCCTTTCTCTGCATTCTTCACTGGCAAATGTTTCAAGTAAGTATTCTATGTTGTTTTCATTGTCATCATAGCAACAATCTTCATGTTTGAACAAGATTATTGTAAGTTCAACGTGCTGATGACCCGCCATTCGCAGACTTACTGCTGTAGCTTCACAGTCATCATCTCCTCCGAAGAACAGAACTGCTATGTGGTAGAAAGAATAGCTTGTTAGTACAGTTTGGTTCATTCCTATGTCTTTATCTATCAAAATTCCAACTGAACAAGGAGCTAATTCCATTACTTTTTTATTAACATTTTTAATGGAGGAATTAACTAACCCTACATTCCCATGAATACCCCACGTCTTATGAAACGGCAATATAACTATTGTCGTTCGTTTGTCCAATGCTATTGTGCATATGTCACTGTGCATGCTCTTATATGGAGCTATAGCTGTATAATGCTGCACCAAAATGCTCCCTTTATACTGTTGTTCTAGCCTTTGGAATGCGTTTACGATATGTACCGAATTGTTTCCGGGAGTTTTGAGCTTTTCTAGCTTGTGATGAGGCGCTAGTACGGCCGAAGCATGGCCGCTAAGCTTCCTAAGTTGGAGGACAAAGACTGTAATTGGATTGTATCTTGTTGGGTCACAAGCTTTAAGAAGGTTTATAATTAGGGGAACATTGTCTTCATTGTGTATACAAACAAGAATTCTTAGTTGGAGATGGTAATTAGAGCCTTGAAATGTTCTTCTATTAGAAGTTCTATATCTCTTAGATGGGTCATATAGAAATGCAACCATACCTCTTGCAATTCCGGTCACAAGCATTAGTGTTATTAGCAAGAAATTGAAGAAATGGGTGTCCACTATCTGTGATGTAGATAAGTTTTTAATTAGTAGTTAAACAAAGTAATAACAATATGGTTATACTATATTAAAACCACCAAGTCATGCCATAATTTAAACAACATATATACTAATTTTAATCAAATAGTAAAAGAAATAAACAACATATATACTAGTGTTAATCAAATAGTAAAAGAAATGAGCATGAATTATATTACCTTGGAATCCATCCATTTGACATACCAAGCAAGCTCAATGATCCCTTTGCAAGACAAGAGCAAAGCAAGATATACAGAATCCCAAAACGACACACCACAACAAAGAGAAGGGAAGAAAATACCAATGAACTTTGCTATATATGTCACAAAGACAATAAGCTTGAGTAACCAATATGTTCCTTCAAGATGAGAATCAAATGTATTCATACTCAACCCACTAAATGCACAAAAAACAGGAATCAACAATCCATTATTAATTGAATGAAGCTTGTTTTCCATCTCCGTCCCTAACGGTGGCCCGTCCGGCAAAACCATACCCAGAAGAAATGGTCCAAAAATAAAATGCTGGCCAAGAACTTCAGAACCAAGTGCACAGATTAAAACCAGTGTAATGATCATAAAGAAATGAACTTCGTCCATGGTTGTTTGTCCTCGTTTAAGGTATCTTGCTGTGGTTAACCATATAATAAACGGTCGAATTATGTATACAATCGTGAAGACAAGCAAGGAAACAGAAATCAACAACCTTAAAGCCACTTCATAAGATTCATGAGCAAATGCTGACATTGCCATTAGAAATTGGGATAAAACAAAGCAACATATATCACTGATCATGCAAACTTTTGAAGCTAATCGGCCGATATCGGAATTGAGAAGTTTCAGGTCAGCAAGATGGCTACTAATAACAGGAAATGAACTGACTGAATTGAGCACAATTATGAAAAGTCCGCCCTTAATCAACGGCGGCGGATCACCTTCCGACGGAGATTTTGTAAATGTTGACAACGTCAACCAACCCATTATTGCAGGTAGAAGAAAACCAGTGATGCCAATTAGGGTTTCACTAGTACCTGCTTGCTTTATAATGTTGGTATTCATTTGTAAAGAAAGTACAAATATGTGAAATATTAAACCCACATCTCCAATAACATTGAGAATTGTTCTTCCTCCTGGTGGAAATATTCTTACTATTGTCGGAAAGTAATGCCGGAGAAATGAGGGACCTAAAAGTAATCCTGCCTGCATAATTGTATTAAACAAACAATAATTAGAAGCCATCATAGAAAAATAAAATGAAATTATTATGGTAATTAAAATTGTTCTTAACCATTTATAACAATTAGGGCTGCAAACGAACCGAGTATTGTGCTGCTTGAGCTCGTCTCGTTTTAAATTTCACGTGCTCGAGCTCTTGTTAAATTTCACGAGTTTGGCTCGTTTTGAGACTCGTGAGTTTGACTTGTTTTAGGCTCGCAAGATTGACTGTTTTATGTTGCTGTTCGAGCTCGAATTTGAGCTCGCAAATAAACTTGAATTCGAGCTCATCTCGAGCTTGAGTTTTCGCTCACAAATAAGCTCGAACTCGTTTTTGAACTCGTTAAGAGTTAGTAAAAAATCAAGAAAATTCATTTTTAATATCGTTTCAGCGAGAAAATAAAAATGACAGTTTTAATGAAAGAGAAAAAATGAAGTCGGGAGGCGGTTGGCTTGGATGAAGCATATTTTTTAGTTTGGTACCAAAATTATGTCGTTTTGATAGGCTCGCGAACTCATTTAACGAGCAGCTCGCGAATCAATTAAACGAGCTACTCGCGAGCTTTTTTAAACGAGCTGTTCGCGAGCCTAATTGCTCGGCTCGAGCTCGGCTCGTTTATTAAACAAGCCTAAATTTTCGGCTCAAGCTCAGCTCGTTTATTATCTATCAGAGCCTCAAATCAAGCTTTTATCGAGCGAACACACCGAGCCGTTTGGAAACGGTTCGGCTCGTTTGCAGCGCTAATAATAATATAACCAAAATTATAGAAATAATTAATGATGATAGGCTTACTTACCAAAACTTGTGCAGTGAGAATACTTTGTCGAAGAGGTTTCAAGAAATAATAAATGAGTCTGGTAATAAGAAAAATCAAAGAAATTTGAACAAGAAGAAGAGGAAATGAATAATCAAAAGGATTTTCACCCATCATAAGACCACTCAATGGCCTAATCTTGGCTTTATTTTGACATACCATTTCTTCATTGAAGAATGGCCCTGTAACTGTCCCTATTGCTACATATATTTTTTCTGAATTACCCATTATTTATTTTTTATTTTTTTCAATTACAAATTGGAAATTAGGGCAGAAAATTTGGGGAAAAAAGGAAAATTTTTCTTTTCCCAGATCATTTTCAATCTGAGAAAAAGAATTCAAAGAGAAGAGAGGAAGAGAGATTTAGGATTAGTATTTTTAGAGGAAATTTGTGAAGAAATGAAGGATTTTCTTTTATTTTTATTTTTTATTTTTTTTATTATTTTTACAATAGAGAAAATTTCCTTAAGAATAGGAAGTTGGCTTCTTACTTCCATCCATTTAATCTCTTGTTTATTTTCATAGGTAATATAATTTATCTTAATTAGGAAATATTATATATAAATATATAAAATTGTTATAATTAAATATAAAAATATATATAATTATAAAAAAATTACTTCTATAAATTTTAATTAAATATAATTTTAATATATATAATTTTTTTTTAATTTTGGTTTAATTAAATATATATA
The DNA here is from genome assembly GCA_948099555.1 of Croton setiger. Lineage (NCBI taxonomy): Eukaryota > Viridiplantae > Streptophyta > Magnoliopsida > Malpighiales > Euphorbiaceae > Croton > Croton setiger. The sequence goes on from CANUEY010336063.1 coordinate 16,138, forward strand.
AAAAATTGTTATAATTATATCAAAAATAACTTCTATACATTTTTTTGTTTCAAATAGATATTGGTATAGTTTGAAACTTAATTAACCTTAAAGTAAGGTCGAATGGAATTAGATTCTATTTCGTGAATTAGAAATAACTGTGGTTTAATAAAAAAATAAATTATTAAAATTACTTTATAGAGTTTTTTATGATTTAAAAATGAACAAATACAAAAATTTAGCTAGAGTTTTTATGTTTTTCTAGACCAATATCATGTCATGTTGTATAGGGCTGCAAACGAGCCGAGCCGTTCACGAGCGGCTTAGTGTTCGCTCGATAAAAGCTCGACTCGAGGCTCGGATCGATAATGAACGAGCCGAGTTTGAGCCGAAAATTTATGTTCGTTTAATAAACGAGCCGAGCAGTTAGGCTTGCAAGCCGGCTCGCGAACAGCTCGTTTATTCGGCTCGCGAGCTGCTCGTTAAATAAGCTCGCGAGCCTATCAAAATGACGTAATTTTGGTACCAAACTAAAAAATATGCTTTAGCCAAGCCACTCGCCTCCTCACTTCATTTTTTGCTATTTCATTTCTCTTTCATTTAAACTGCTATTTTCATTTTCTCATTGAAACAGTATTAAAAATGAATTTTCTTAATTTTTGACTAATTCTATTCGAGTTCGAACACGACCTCGAATAGCAGTAGGAAACGAGTTCGAGCTTATTTATGAGTTAAAACTCAAGCTCGAGACGAACTTAAATTCAAGCTTATTTGCGAGCTTAAACTCGAGCTCGTGAAATTTAAAACAAGCCAAGTTTGAACAGCACAATACTCTGCTCGGCTCGTTTGCAGCCTTAATCTTGTATTTTAAATTTAACTAGAGCATTTTTCAAATAATTGTATAATTAAATGAAATGTAATTTTTTTAGAATTAATTTTTTTTTAAAAAAAGAAAATTGTTATATTATATATCCGATTAAAAGACTATTAATTAATGAAAAAATAGAAAATTAATTAACATCTAATCTTGTAATTATAAAGCTACTAATTACAATTATACTCTCAAAATATACTTATTGTAAATGTGGGAAATCAAGACCTCTATACATTTGAGCACTATTATCAGGATCACGCAAACCCCATACCCTAATTTGTTGTTGAACCACCATTACAGAAGCTCTAAGCTTATACCCTTTTGCAGAAATGATTTCTCCTATGGCTCCTAATTCTTTTTCCTCATTTTGTCTTAAAAGATCCAAAATCAGATGTGAATCTCCATGTCTTTTTCCGACCATTACCAGGTCATAACCATTGTTATCCAATGATCTTAACACCGCCAGAACGTCGTTACTGTCGTTCACCGCCTCCTCCAGTAAGACTGCTTGGCAGCTACTCTCTGCCCTCTTTCTAAAATCGTCCAAGATATCATTGTCAAGAATGTTGCTTATTTCCATTTCTCTACTGAAACTTGTAGGCTTGAAATATAAAAGAGTTACAGATACACGGGCATTTTTCGACATACGTAAAGCATATGCCAGTGCTTCTCTGTCATCAGCGCCGCCGAAGAATAGTACTGCTACTTGCAACCGGAATTTCATCATATTTCCCCGGTCAACAAGGATCCCTACAGAGCAAGGTGCCTTGTCGAGCACATTCCTGTTCAGATGTCTGTATAAATGAAATGAATCGGACATTTTCCCATTTACATGTTGCCTGTGAAATGGAATGATTATGAAGGATATCCGATGCTCTAAAGCAAGCGAACACACATCGTTGTGCATACTTGTTCGCGGCGAGATACCTTTATAACAATGCAAGGAAAGATTGCCAGGGTTGTCTTGTTCGAACCTTTCAAATGTATTGAATATTTTCTCCGATTGAGACGGGTTATGAGAGGGCTTCTCGCGTGGTAAATAGGCCACTAGTAGTGAAGAAGCTCTCCCCGTGAGCTTAATTAGGTGAAGAACATATAATCCAATTGGATTTTCTTTGGTAGGATTGGAGGCATCAAGAAGTTTAATAATGTTCTGCACATTGTCATAGCTGTGTATGCAAGCAAGAACTCGAAGTTCTTGATTTTTCCGATGGTGTAGTATTGTCCTCCTTTTATAGGCCAAGAACCTCCTTGAAGGATCATAAATGATCTTTACAAGAGGAGATATTACGCCGGCTACAGCCACGATGGAGATGATAATAATGGCAAAGCATTCATCGTCTAAAATCTGCACAAAATCATAAAACTCAATTACATTACTGAAAACAAATAATAAACTTTTAGCTTTTAGCGTTCTACAAACAGCTAATAGCTATTCAAATAACTAGTTTTACCGAACATACCATCGACTAAGAAGAAGAAGATTACTTACATTATGAGTCCGCCAACCATTTATCAGAATAAGTTCCACAATTCCTTTAAAATTCATTATAAGACCGAGAGATAGAACATCTCGAAATGGCATTCTACAAAAGAGAGGTGGAATCATTGTCCCAATAAGTTTTCCAATAAACCCAATACCAAAAAGAACTTGGATCATCCCAACAGTCTTCCAACTTTTTATGGTAAAAACATTTGTCTTCAACCCACAAACAGTGAAATACATGGGAGTAAGCAAGACTGATACAAAACAATCAAGCATCTCTTCTAATGCAGCTCCTAAAGGAGGCCCATCTGGTATAACCAAACCCACTAAAAAAGATGAGATCAAAGGATCTATACCGATAAGTTGACCGGCGAAAACACAGATCATCAATCCTATAAGCACTAAAAAGGTGTAGATTTCTTTTACTGGTTTACCTTCTGGGGTATTTCCAACAAACCATAGAGTTGCAGGACGAATTCCAAATAAAATAACACTAAAAAACAGAACAATCGATGAAAACGATCCAAATGAAGTTTTTAATGATTTTGAAATAGCTATATCTGCTGCATAATTGAAGAACATAGTAGCCCAGAAGCAAAAATCTGAAACCATGGATGAAGAAGTAGCTAACCGACCAATTTCGGAATTTAGAATCTTTAGCTCAGCAAGAAAGTTTGCAACAACAGGGAAAGCTGTTAAAGATTGAAGAACAACTACCAATTCAAGAACTTGGCAAGTGTGTTTATCCAATAAAAGTGAATGGCAAAGAAGTAATTTTGCAATTGCTGATATTGCATAAGGAATACAAGTAGCTAAAGTTCCAATTGCTAGAACCCTTTTGCCAGACCTGAAAATTATTGAAGGGTCTGTCTTTACACCAATTTGGAAGATGAATAAGGTAAAACCAAATACTGAAAACGTCTCAAGAATGCTTCTTCCTTCTGAAGGAAAGACCTTTCCTGCAAAATTTGTAAAGTGTCCAAGAACTGAAGGACCTAGAATTACACCGCCCTGCTCATGTTTCCAAATAATTAATCAAATATCGATAGTATATACATATATATATATTGCATTAATATCTTAATTATAAGGTTACTATTGATAAAATGTTTCTGAAAGCCAATGGTGTTGTGGTCTGGTTAATCATCTTACTTTGCACGGAAAAGTTCAATTTATGTTACTGTTAGCAACAATTTCGTGCAAAGGGGAAGGCAACCCTGCTGTATAACGCACAATGGGAAGGTCTTCTTCAAAGTTTCTATCATAATCCTATAAAAATTCTAAAGAAAACCTAATTTAGAAGGGTTTCTATGGCAAGAAATTCTGGGAAAAACCATTAGTAAAAATAAAAAAGATCAAAAACCATTCTTGAAATTTGTAGGTTTTCTTATAACTTTCTATCATATTATCAAAAAACAAATTGAATAGAAAAGAAAAAATGGCTTACCAGAATGAGAGAAACAATGGAAGGCTGACCAAAAGGCTTCAAGAAAAGATAAACGGAATGTGTAACAATAGAAATGAGAGAAAGTTGCAATAACAAAAGAGGAAAAGAAAAAGATAAAGGATCATCACCAAACCATAACCCTCTTGAGTTAATTTCATGTATAGATACACAAACAAAATCACCAAATCCATTTGCTGATGAATTGCTTGGTTTTGACATTTCTAAACTTGAAGAAGAAGCAGATGATGATGATGAATAATTGGCTTAATTTGCAGGGTTTCGAAGTAAGGGAGGAGGAGGAAGAGGAATAAGAAATGGACAACAAAATGAACCCATTTTTGCAAAAGAAAAAAACAAGAAACGGTAATAATGCCAAATTGGAAAAACAGAATCTAATGTAATTGATTTACAAGTATTATGAACCTATAAATTGTCAATTTTCAGTTGGTATTTAATTCATTATATTAAATTAATCAGCAAAAATTAAATAAAAACTGGACCAACTTGGCTTAAACTAGAAACCAATAAAAAATAATTTGGTTGTAAATAAAAGATTGATTATTTTAGAGAAATTGAACATAATTAATAAAAAAATGGGATTAAAGTTGATTATTTTTTAATTTTGGATTAAACATTTATAGGCAAATTAAATTAACTAAAAAAAATTAATTATCATGATAAAAAAAATTATATATTAAAAATTAGAGAAAAATTGCAACTGTTAATTCATGGTATTTCAATATATTAAGCCAAGTAAATTTGGATCATAATCTCCATAAGCATCTCTATCTTGAAAAGCATATTCTCATTTGTATCAAACAGTTGGCCTATTAAAAACATTACCATCATGGTGCCAAAAGAATTCTTCAATTGTCTACTCTAACTACAGATTCAAGTCAAGAAACAGAAGAAACACAGTAGTCTACAAAATAATCCACAATTACTTCTTGGCATAAGAAATAGCCATGGGATTCTGAGGAGTAATTTTGAAACCTTGAAGGGCTTGCATAGCCATGAATGACTGGTCTTCATCTTCAAACTCTACAAATGCAATACCTGGTTTTGCTTCGACCATCCGGACTTCCCTGAATCCTGGATATTGTTGGAAGAGTACTTGCAACATCATGCTAGTAGTTTCATGTGGCAAATTCTGTATAAACAATATGTTGTTTGGTGGAACTGTTTCCTGTTCACCACGGTTCGCTTGTCGGAAAGAAGCCTGCAGTATATAGGGGAAAGAATTATCAGAGATATTTCCTATTTTCCCAAAACTAAGTAGTTCGTGCACATAATGAGATATTATTAAGTCGAATAGACATTATGACAATCTACAAGAGGAAGAGAAGAAGAAAAATCAAAGTAACTAAAGTTTAACTTTTAAATCCAACTTACAGGGCCTTTGTTATTCTCAGCAGCTGTGCCATTAACTGTAGCAGACTGTTGAGTTTCTTCAGCACGTCTCTTCCGTTCAGCTGAAGGAGAAATTATATTGTCAATACCAGATCAACCGATTCAAAGAAGAATATTGATATGGAATTTCAAGATCTAGCACTTGTTTCTGTTATGATTTACAGCTTATCTTTAAAATCGAATGATACACCCCTCTAGTAAAATTTACAAGCTGTTTATTACTTCATGCTGCTACAAGTATTCAATCACCAACCGAAATAATAGAAGCCTCTAAAATATTTTTAACCAACCAGATAAAAAAATGTAGCTCAATCTTATTGTGCTAATATAGATATCCAGTTAGTACATTTTAGTTTTCTATAGCAATATTTCTACATGTCAACATTCCATTACCTAAAAAATAAACTCTTATAATTATCACCACCAGCATTTCCAGCTTTATACAGCTACTAAAAGTAATATAATGCATAAAACTGATAACATTCAACAGAACAGCAAACTGTTCATTTAACTTTAACTCACCTTTTTCTTCCTGCTTCTTCTTTTTCTTCGCATTTGGATCATAGACTCCTTCCGCCTCCACAAGGCAATCAGATTTTGTCTTTGCATACTGGATACGCTACATAACACAATCACATAAAACATTGCATTGACATTAAATGATCCTCTCTTCTTTTAATAAAGTTCTGAAACTTCTAACAGAAAGAAATATTGAAAAATAATAAAGTTCTGAAACTTCTAACAGAAAGAAATATTGAAAAATAATTTCCCCATTTCCATCCCATAGTAAAACTTTCATTTTAAAAGTCATAAATAGTCACCAATACCTAATTCCCACTGAGCTTCTAGAACTAACTCGCATCCCCGATAAACATGAAGCATCATGTCCCAAATGGATTTAATTTAATCCAAAAAGAATTAAAAGGAACAAAAATGCAAATAATAGAAGATAATCTAGGTTTTGCAATATGATTCTGCAGATTGAGTAACAAAAGCAAGTTTGTGATAGTAAAATTGTTGGACTTTGTAAACAGGGTCAACTGAAAAGGATAATGTTAATGGCAACAATAATGAAAAAAAAAATTAGTAATAAATATAAGGAATAGAGTTTGGCAAACTGATTTAATTCAAGGAAGAACAATGACAAGTCTAGAGGTATTGATGCTTAACTGCTTCTTAAGCTTCCTAAGAGTGTAAGACATACCATAGGTTTCTCATAAAATGGAAACCCCTGCATTTGCCTCACAGCATTACTGGCAGCCATCACTTCACTGAAACAGACCCATGCTTGCCCTCGAAGCTTGGGCGTCTTCAAAGCAACAACATCCAAAATCCTTCCATATTGAGAGAATAAGCAATAAAGAGCTCTTTTCAATTCTGACAAAATAAAATGGCATAATTGTGTCAACATTGCCAACTATGTACCCCCAAAGGAAATTGAAGATATGAAGATGTTCTTAAATTTAGGGGGGGAGCCGAAAATATCACACAAGATATATATTTTTACTTCTCTATCATATAGAATACAATTAACTGAGCAAAATATTTTAACAAATCAAAGAAAAGATGATAAGATCCATTCATTACACATAAAAGTAGTAAATACATCATTCTAATTAATAGCAAACGATTATCGAACTGTTATCACATAAATGAAGTTTTATAAATGATCATCAAAAAATAATGCAGGCAGTAGTAGCTTCAACATGGAACAGCAATAAAAAGGTGGGAAAAAAACACAGCCAAAATGAAATCATCCACGCCATAGAACTATTCAATAGAAGAAAATATTGAACACTGCAAATTGGAAAAGTTTCTTGATAATTCCTTTCCTACAATTATTCAGAAATCACAGAGCAAAGAAACAATTTACCACTCCTGGTTTCTCATGTAATCTAAGAATCTCAAACTAAATCCCAACTCACTTTCCAACACTAGAAGAAAAAAAAAATTCACCATAAACCCCTTGAAATTGATCAATTACAATACTAACCAGAAACAAAAGAACATCCGATACACAAATCCAAGCATATAAAGAAATCTATGTTAAAATTTGGTAATCATAATTACATTGTATGAATTTCTTAGTAAAGTTACAAAGAAAATTATGCAGTTTAATTACAATGCATTCCTACCGAATATTTCTCAGGAACATAAAGCAACAATAAATATTGTTTATTCAACTAAGCTGCGTCAAATTCCATAGTCCAAAAGCAGAAAAACAATAGTAAAATAGGGAATTGAAGCTCTAACTTTCATAAACCTTGTTTAGTTTTCTCAGCAACCAAACAGACGATTAGAAGGGAAAATTAAGAAAATAAAATAAACTGAAAGTCGAGTTACCTTCTTTCTTGACCTTCTCATTGAGGTTTTTTATGTAAATAGTTTGGTTTGGAGGTATATCTCCTGTAAGCATTGTCTCTGTGCTCTGTTGCAAATCGAGAAGAAGAAAGCGCCAAACAGTGCGTACGCCTCTGTTGTCTGGAAGTGAGAAATGAGGAGGGTCTTCGCTCGGGTGAGGAAGAGGGAGAGCGAAAGGAAAAAAACTCGATATTACAGAGCCCTAGCTATATATTTGGGCCCTTAACTTGTTATTGGGCCTATTCGTACGATTCATCGGAGTATATTTTCTCAAATGAAAGCAATATTAGAAGTGAATTATGTTATATTATCAAAGGTAACGTTGGATATGCTTAATATTCAATGTAATTGTAATTATGTTATATGATATTCTTTCTAATGTCACAAAAAATATATCAAGGAACATAATCGCAATTATGTTAATCAAAATTTTCTTTATAATTATACAAGTAATGTGATAAAAAAAAAATTGAAATGTACTAAGAAAAATTGATTTGAGTATGATCCATTCAAATTCGTTTATAAAATTGTGCTTTTTCCAATCAACATTTCAAGATTATCAATATGTCAGGATTAGTGTTGCAAACGAGCCAAGCTGAGTCGAGAATTGTGCCACTTGAGCTTGGCTCGTTTTAAATTTCACGAGCTCGTTAAATTCCACGAGCTCGTTAAATTCCACGAGCTTGAGCTCGGCTCGCGAGCTTGGCCCGTTTTGAGACTTGCGAGCTTGACTTAGCTTGTTTTAAGCTCGCGAATTTGGCTGTTTTATTTTACTATTCGAGCTCGAATTTGAGCTCGCAAATAAGATTGAATTCGAGCTTGTCTCAATCTTGAGTTTTAGTTCACAAATAAGCTCGAGCTCATTTCCTGCTGCTATGCAAGCTCGTGTTCGAACTCGTTAAGAGTTAGTCAAAAATCAAGAAAAATTCATTTTTAATACCATTTCAGTGAGAAAATGAAATTAGCAGTTTCAGTTAAAAAAAAAAAATTAAATAGCAAAAAATGAAGTAAGGAGACGGGTGGCTTGGCTAAAGCATATTTTTTGATTTGGTACCAAAATTATGTCGTATTGATAGGTTCGCGAGTTTATTTAACGAACAACTTGCGAGCCGATTAAACCAGCTACTCACGAACTTTTTTAAACAAGCTATTCGCGAGCCTAACTGGTCGACTCGTTTATTAAACGGGCCTAAATTTTCAGCTCAAGCTCGACTCGTTTATTATCGATCCGAGTCTCGAATCGAGCTTTTATCGAGCGAACACCGAGCCGCTCCCGAACGGCTCATTTGCAGTCCTAGTCAGGATAACAAGCTACAAAAATGGCTATAGATAGAAATATACCTCTTTACTGTGATTTTACCCTGAATTTCATCCAATTTGACAAGCTCTTTTTCATGTAAATCAGTAACATAACATCATAGGATGATTTTAACTACATAGCAGCATCTTGTAAGAAATCATTATATGGTTTTGGCACAAAATCTGAAAACCATTATTACAAAGGAATCCATCTCCTCCTATACTAGTTCATCTACATAGAGTACAAGCTCAGGCTACTAGTTTTCAAAAAGAAAAAATTCTGGCTTAACCAAAATGAAACTGGTAACAAAATTCTCAAAATTCCATTTTGCTAATCTCACCAAAAACTTGAACAAAAATGAAGAGAGTGCCAAGCACATAAAACAATTGGCTATAAGAATAAATGATGTCTTTAAATATTATATCTAAATGCAGTATATCTCTTTTGTTACCGCATAAAAGGAACTAAAAACCTCATTTCTACGCCATTTCCGTTCGCCAAATAGAACACTTTCTTCCAGTTTTCCTCTGAAAATGCTTCCCGACGAACTAATCTTTGCCTGCACATAATAGCAATACCGGAAAAATTTAAAACAAAAAAATCATCATGCCAGAAAAATTACGATGTCTTTTGACTAACACGCCAAAAAGCTATTGTCTAGATGCTACTCCTCCAACCATCATGGCATAAGAAATCAAAATTAATTGCCTTGGAAAAACTGAAAGTTTGATATTCCTCTTCAACAATGTAAAAAATGGTGAAATTGCATACCTTCGGTAATAATGGCAAACGGTAGCTGCTTCGTCTAAACTGTAGCGGGCCAAATTGAGTCGAGCACCTGCAGGAACATCAGGCAATTCTTGACGGAGTTTTCCCACCGCTGTTGAATGAGAAAAAGCACCCACCATCATGTCATCGTGCATCATGGACCTAAAAGCATTTACCTGCAAGACCAAAGTAGCTTCATACATTAGCACACCACTGATTTTTCACCTTAATGGGGCATTGATACTTGATATGATAAAACAAATGAATATAGAAACAAATCACAGACGGAAGAAACTAATCATGAGAGTCAAACTGCCCATGACATAAAACAAGAAGTCTCATATAATCATATTCTAAGAACGCAACATCTGTTCAGAGGTATCGTCACAAATTATCCAATGTTTATTTTAACACAATTGAAGAATTGTGCATTCAGATTAAAAAAGAAAGAAAGATGTACAAGAAGCTGAACTGTCGTAAATGCCAAAATTTAGTGGAGATAAATACCACAAATATCAACTTAAACATCAATAAGTGACTATACTAACCATTGCAAGTTCCCTAGCATGTATTGGTCGAGAAGAACGAACGGTTACTGGTTCTTCATGCTCACTGAATGTGAACCAGTTATTATACTGCAAAAAGCAACAGGAACAAAATAAATAAAGATATCTTAGAAACATAAGATTGTTCTGAAAGAATTTTAGCATTCAAAATCATCAACAGAACTTAAGAATTTGTTTCCAAAAGCCATCTTACTTGATCAATAGCAATGAGGACGGGAATATCTTTGACAAGTGACAACTCTTTCCTTAAACGAACTACTACCCCGACAGCTGCATGCGTGTGCTTGATTCCAATCTGTATCAAGTCATATAATGTTGAACCTTCAGGAACTGGCATGGACTCTACTCCCTTCATCCATCCAACACCAGCACCCTCTCCCAGTGGAATAGGATCAAATATATTACACGGTAATTTCTTCAAGTGGGATTCATTGTATCCCAGAAAATCCTGGAAGAAATTCACCAACAAGAAAACATGTGAACCCCAAAGCATGAAGATTTTTTCCCAGGCAGCATAATATTCGAGAAAAAAAAACTACAAAGATTAGATATATGGTTCTCCCCCTTTAGTTTTTTTTTGCTTTTGATATGGGGCTTTCGGAGTGCCTACTGATATTTGGAGATAATTGCTAGTAACAGTACATTTTTTTGTGGCCAAATGCTGCATAAGTTTCATCACCAAATGACAATTCACACTCAGTTTCCTAGGAAGTTCGTTGCGAGATGTTCTTAATCACTAAAGTTGAATACTAAAATAAGGAAGATTAAGAAGATAGAGGAGAAATGTATCCTTCATCATAAATTAACAATGAAATTAACCTAAACTTCATTCACTAAAGAGAAGGAGGCTGAACATTCTTGCCTTGAGAATTTTTTCGGCCTGAAGAGGCGTGTCCCAAAGACAAGTTTCAGGGTTTTTATAGAAATATCCACCATGAGTCCATTCTCGTCCTCTCGGAACATAAAACACCAACCAACCCTCATCGCGAGCCCAATGAACAAGCATTGCAAGTATAATACTCTTCCCACAGCTAACAGGACCATCCAATACAATTTGCTTTCTCGCTTTTGGACCTGGGAAAGTATTAAATCAAATATAAACTACCCAATTTTCAAACAAACCCAAGCTCAGCAGACAAATCCATACATAAACACAACCAAGGGAGCTAAATAAGAATTCTAAACGTTCTTTAACAATATGTATTCCAAATTAGAGCAGAAATGATCATTAGTTAACATAAAAAACATACCTTTACCATCAGAGGACAGCAAAGGAGGATCAACAATGCGTCTAAAATTGTCACGAAGATCCAGAAAACTCTGTCGAACGAGCAAAGCATTTCGCATTGCTTCTTCGAATTCCTTCACCATCCCCATTGGTAAACCCTCGGGCAAAACTCTATTCAGTTCTTTCTCACTTAACAAAAACCAATTCAATCCAATCATAATTCATACCCATGTTCGAACACATACACAAAAGTTAAAAAAGCAACGAAATGGGGGAAACAAACCTGAATTTGAAGTAAGTACAGACATCGTTGCGGCTGAGCTGAGACAGAGATGGAGTAGAAGTGAAAAGAGGGCGGCCATTAGGACCAACATTAAGAGAAGGGATCTTTTCATCCACAGCAAGAAGGCGAGCACGCCCAGCATCGTCGTCGTCAAAGGCGTTCTCAGGATCGTCCTGAGATGATGCGGCGGCGGAATCACCCGGAGATTTCTTTTTGGTATTTTTCTGGCCAGCTTTTTTGGCTTTGGAGAGATTAGCTTTGGTAGTAGAGAAATTGTACAAGTGATTATGATTGAATGAAGATAAAGAAGGAATTGCAGAGTTGGATGTGGGATTCAAAAGAGGATTTATTCTGGGATTTCGAACAGCGACTCTGAACACATAACTGAACATTTTTCCTTCGCTTTTCTTCCAGTCTTTGATTCTTGAATTTTATTGCAGTGAGAGGTTTTGGGTTTTTGCTAGAGTTTCGTAATAGTGAAAAAGCAAAAACGACGGCGTTTTATCAGTTGGACTTGGGCCTCCTTACATCTGGCTTGGACCTTGTTTCATGAAAACTAAATTTTACTTTACCTTTCTCACCTGAAGTCGCAAACTTATATTCAATTGACTCCATTTTTAAAATTTGGATGAAATTGAGAGAATTTTTTCTAAATATTAACTTACCATGGTTAAATTTAGTATACCCTAATTAGGTATGAAAACTCCTAATCATAGTTAAATCTTCATTACGTCCTAAGCTCTGTCCGAAAGATGAAGCTATAATGCAGCTCTGTATGCTTACGCATTTCCGTGAGCAATTCTGGACAGTTAAGATTGACTGCTGGACTTATGATTTCTCTTTAGTGTGCCATGCTGTAGCGAGTGAGATGTTGGTTTGAGTTAGCGTGTCCAATTACTATCTACTGATATTGAGTTGACAGAAAGGATGATCAGTGAAATACTAGCCCGACCAGAAAGAACTATAAAGTCAAAAAGATTAAAAACTCGTAACTTTCACATCTTATAATTTTACGAAATGTACAATAATCAACTATATCGCAAATTTTTTTTCCAAATTGTTGCGATGTAGGATTGAAAACTCGAAATCAATTTGAGTAAAAATGCATTCAAAATTGTAATTCATTAATTAACAAAATTGCAAATAACATGAATAGCTCATCAAAATTTCCAATATATCACTCTGATATATATATATAGATAATATCTTTTATATATATATATAAACAATGAACAAGCATTGTAACACACTTACTAGATAACAACAAGAACAACTTAACTGAATTAATATACCATAATAAACGGAAATTAAGAGCATTAAAGATTAATTTATGTAATTACCATAATCTCATTCTCCTTCATATTGCCCCCATTAAAAAAAAACATAAAATAAAATTAAAAAAACCAAATATCCTTCAATTCTAAGTATCCAATGCGTTGAATAGATCGCATCTGTGTCTGATTTCCCCATTTTTCTCATTTTTAATGTCAAGAACACTAAGCTTCTCCATAGATCGAGCGAAATCCTCGAAAAAAGCTGATTGGTTTAGTGCATAATGATCGACGATAGGCTTTGTTCTAGGATCCTTCACTAGCATGGTATCAGAAGACAATAAAGCTAATCCTCTCTGCAAATTCTGATAATACATATTATCAAATTTGCCTGGTGTAAGAACATCATTAAATGCAGACATAGTGTCATCCTTAGTATAATTAGCACAAAATGCTTTCAATGCAGTAGCATATTTAGGGTTAAGATCTGGATCAGTTGGTGTGTTCTTGTTGAAACGGTAGAGTCTATCAGCAAATTCTTTACAATGGGCAAATCCAATTGTATGAGCACCCATTAAAGCAACCATCTCCTTTAAGTCTAATCCTTTGGATTTGAAGAGATTGATGATTTGATCAATAGTCATATTAGTTCTTGGAAGAAGTTCTTCGGCGCGCGAAATATTCGAAACTAACCCATCTTTTCTTCCTAAAACAACATTATAGAATGGTCCTCCCACCATTGTTACAAGATCACGAGCAGCTTGAGCAAGAATGTCAGAACATGAAACAGTTTTCGGGCAGGTTAGTTCTAAAGCTGTTTTAGCTCTTACTACAACGTCAAATGCGTCCCCTGGTAAGTTAATACTGATTTCAGCGTCACGTTCAGCTTTGTTAAATGAATTTGATGAAATCAGAACCGAACCGTCGCAGCCTTCCACCATACAGTCATGGAAGAAGAGGCGGAGAGTGCCGGCAGCCGTGGTGGGGGTGGACATTTGTTTGGTCGTGACGGTTTCACGGACTATTTGTTGGAAATTAGGGCAAGAAGTTTTGTAGTAGTCGACGGAGAGGGTTGAAGGTTGAGAGAAGGAGGAGGGGAAAGAGATGAAGACAAGAACAATAAGGAAAGGGAAGATGAAAGAAGCCATTGTTGTTGTTGTTGGCATGTGAAAAAGGGAATTGAAGAAGGAGAATGTGAAATGGTAGAGTTTAGATGGAGAAAAGTGTTGAGACTTTTTTCCTTCCTTCCTCAAAAATCTGCATACAAGAGGATCAACTTGAAGATCAAAGAGAGAAAGATGAGAAAGAATGTGGATGAGAGCTTATTTAGGAGTAGTTTTTTCTGCTATGATTTCTTTTATTTTCTATTTTTACCAGTTTGTTTGTGGGGTTGGTGTTTAATATTTCTTATGTGTTGTGATTGTAAATTACTAGTAATTAGTAATTTACCATTAACTATATAATAGTTAGTGCGTGACCTAATTAATTTTTTCACATCTATTGTGTAATCTACAATATTATTTTGATTCATTAACGGTTTTAAATACCCATTTACTAAACCTGTGAAAAAAAGTAATTAAGTAATAAATTAGTTATTCATTCTAGACGTGGCCGCGGTCCGGACCGGTTCCAGGCCATGGTTCGTTAGACATGCAAACCATAACCGGCCCGCCGAACCGGCGGTTCAGGTTAAACCGGTGGGATTAGGGACCAGCGGTTTGGGACGGTTAAAGCGGCGGTTCGAAGATGGTTTGGGGTGGTTAAACCGGCGGTTCGAAGACGGTTTGTGGCGGTTAAACCGGCGGTTCATCCACGGTTCACGGGTTTTAACGGGTCTGGTTCCAAATTTACTCGAACCTGAGCCGGCCCATCATCCGGCCGGTTCAGGTTACGGTTCACGCGGGCTCGGTTTGCTAACAATTCAGGCCGGTTCAAGCAGGCCGGCCGGGCCGAACCGGCCCATGTCCATGTCTAATTCATTCTTTAATTAATAATTTGAATGGATTATCTAAAATAATAATTATGTACAATATTAATCATTGTGTTCAATAAATATTTAAGGTAAATCAGAAAAGGTTAAGACATTGTGTAGCAGAAACTGGACACCTAATGAGATTAAGCCAAAAAAAAACTATATTTGCAAGATCATAAGGATGTATTTTCTATATATTTTCTTGCATAGCCTTGATTAAAATCATTCAAACAAATAAAATAAATGATAAATCTTAAAGAATCGATCAAACAAATAAGAAACTGTACTTTGGATGTGATTCAAGTATCCCTATCCATATAAGAATATCACAACTAAAGTTACAACCAGTGCATGATCTAAAGAACCAGGAAATATGGTTAGTCGAAATCTATTCCGTCGAACGAAAATCTGGTGAAGCTTGTACATCAGACTCGTCTGCAACAAAACAAGATTTATTTGAAACCAAAAATATAGCATGAAGTAGGAGTTTTCCATTGGATTTCAATTTCGGTTTCAGAAAAGTTCAGGTATAATCCAATATTGGCAAGATAAGGCTTTTTTTACATGTTAAACCAAGGTAGAGAAATGAAGCTAGTCACCAAATTTGCAGACTGTTTTTCTTTTGAAGAGGAAAGGAAAGTTAAAAGAATGCAAAAGAATTATGTAAGCCAATATATTCAGTAACCGATAATGATACTTCGAAACGGGTTTCAGTCATATTCGAAGTTCTGATTCAATTGGTTTGCATTGGATTATACAATGTCCTAACACATACAGTATGCAATTTGTTACCAGCAGACCCTAAAACATTCCCAAGAGTGAACAAATAAATGCAAATACATGAATGCATTTTTCATAGCAAATGAACTGGAAAATGTTGCTGGTTCAAGTTTCGTGTACGGATAAAAGTCGCGAGAAAATTTTCCCTACTTCAAGTCAGTTGAAAGAAGAAAAGGGAAAGGGATCCAGTGGCATAGAATGAAAGTGAAATGCCTACTTTCAGCTATTCTAACCTGAAAAGTATCCTTAATTGCAAACTATCAAGAACGAAGATTCGCAACATAGCAGAAATCTAGACAAAATGGAAAGCTTTTCTTCAATAAATCCATGGAATTATTCCACAAATTTGCTAATAACTATGTTTCTAAACAATCATTCTCATGCATTCAAACATATCAGCCCAAAGTTAATTCTCCACATTTATAATTCGACAAAAGTTCGCTATCCTAATCTCATCTTATGTCACACTAATCTACCAACAAAGTTTAATAAGCTCATTAAGAAGGATATCTCAAGACTCAAAGTAAAGCAAAATAGTTGCAATTGCTGATATTTTACTTCACTCAGTACAGAGAAATTTCGGAAGCAACAATGGGAACTATTAATAATACCTGTGCTAAAATGGTGTTGCCTCCATAGATGATGCAGGATCTCTGGTAAGAACAACCTTTTATGTTGAAATTAGAGGTTGATTCTTCTGAATTTTCTCTGACAAGAAAAACTTCTAACTCAGTTCTACATAACTTGTGTACTGTTCTTTTCACTCTAAATATCATTTCCTTCTCCACCTCATCAGCCCCTCTATAAACATGCCAACACCCATTCTAAAACAAAGAACAAAAAATTGAAGGAAAAAAATACCCATTAAAGCTAATTCAATGAACACAAATGAATTGGCATACATGAAATTTACTTTTATTTTTCGAACAATAAATATATTAGGATTTCAATAACCAAAATCTGAACTGAACAACCATAACAAACTAAATAGAATTTGATGCAAAAGATTTAAATCTATCAACTTTGTAAGGATTTGATGCATAAGAAGTAACTAATTAATGAAACATTAATCAGCTAAAATTAATAAATAATCATTGAAATAAGATAAAGAAATGAAGAAACTTCTTACATTCTGACGATAAACAGAGAAGAGCGAAGTACCCAACTGATCAACAACTATGAAATTGCGAGATGATGAGTTTTTAGTGACCCTGAAAATCAAATTCCCCAAAGAATCAGCAAACCCAATTTCACTGCGAGAAAGACCTTCTTGTTGCTTGGAGACGAAGAGGTCAACCGGAATTGAAACGGCAGCAACTGGATCAATAGGAATCTCAGCAGCCATGAATATGAAAGAATCAAGTTCACAAGAAATGCTAAGAAAGCAAGAAATACAGTAGAATTGTTTTTTAGTAACAGTACTTGAAAATTTTGAAATCAACGGGTAAAGTCTAAAGTAGGCGAACTTTGGAGCAGAGACGGGAAAGAAGACACGGTTGGTGGTTGCCGGTTGGGCAAGAATCGGTTAAACAGACATATATCTATTTTAGTAATTTGGTCCGGCTTTCGGTGGGTTTCTTACCACCCGAACCGACCCGACCAATCAAACAAATATACAATTCAAATCTTACATATCAACTTAAGAATCAACTCACTGACAGGAGAGGAAACAGATCGCAGCTTCAGCCAATCTTCATGACTGCTTCCATTAATGGTTGCTGGTTCACCATGAGCAGCATATCATGGTTATCTCCTATCATCATTCCTTCCCCTATTTGTTCCGAGAATGCAAGGACCAGATGATATGCAAGCTCCTACTCCAATAGTTGCAACACAGTGTCCCCATGTGGGGTTCCATCCTTCTCCTAATCAACGACACGGAGAACACTGTCATTATTTGTCGGTAGCCATAGCTCTGATCCTACCCGATGCAGTATAAAAGAATAAAGACAGAAGGTATAAAATTAGAAACCCATGATTGCAGCAAGGCATAAACCTTTCTTTGTGTGTGTGTTTGGTATAAAGAACCTCTCAAATTATCAAAGCACTCTTTTGACTAACACGAAACTAATCATCATGTTTTTAACTGGTATAGATCTTTTCTATGATGGTGATCAGAATGTTGAGTTTGAAATGAGTCGGCTAAATTATTCAAAATAACTAAATATTTCATTTTCAATTTTTTCAAGGTGTTATAACGGTGGGACGATAAATTTGAAGTCATATTTAAAATTCTTGTGAAAATTTTGATTTGATATGCTCAATTGCATGTTTTATCACCGGAATTATAAGTTAATTTTTAAGTTGAAAAATTATTCGATTGGTCCATCTTCTACTATTATTGGAGCTTAAAGAATAAAAAGGGTAAAAAATCATTTCCGTAATTTTTAACCACCATTTGTATAATTTTTTAGGGACCATTTCATAAAAAATCAGATTACGTATAAATAGTTCAGGAACACAATCACATTGAAATGATATCATACCACTAAGAAAATCATGAAAAAGATAGGAGCACATTTATATATTTGGTCATTTTTATGTATAAAGGATCTTATTATATAAGAAAGCTAAATAGTAAAAAAAATAAAGTACAAACCCATAATTCAAGCAAAGTATAAACCTTTCTTTGTTAAATTTATATTATTAAGTTAGCTTTTTAAACCCATAGTCCATATAAACCCCCAACAAAATATGGTATGTATTCACCCTAAACCTCACTTCAGCTTAAAGACTTCTTTTTATCATGACAAAAGTTGGTGTGCCAATTGAGGTAGATGAAGTTGTGGCAATTGAGGTAGATGAATTACAATGTTCCTTAGCAGATAGTGAAGGCCTATGCATGTCCACAAAATGTTGCATTTTCAAAACACCAGAAATTCTTTCTCGACATAACCCAAAAGCTTATATTCCAAATGCGTTTTCCATAGGACCGATCCACCACCATAACGAAAACCTCAAACCCACTCATAAAATTAAGTTGAAATACTTACAAGTCCTCATTCGTCGATCTCGATCCCAAAATCCACAGGCAAGATTGACAGATTTCATTAGAGAAATAAGCAAAATAGAGAAGGAGGCTCGCAAATATTATGGAGGGCTAAGAGGCTTTGATGATTCCAAAAAGTTTGTGGAAATGCTAGTCATTGATGGTTGCTTCTTAATTGAGCTATTCCGTAAAGACATACAACAAACAAATCAGAAGCAACAACAAGAAGAAGACAATGAAGACGATCATGACCCAGTATTTGGTATGTCTTGCATGCTTCAATTTTTACGTCACGATTTAATTTTGCTAGAAAATCAAATTCCTTGGATAGTGCTTGAAAAATTATTTGAAATGACCAAACAAGATTACAATAATAATAAAAGCGTAGCAAAGCTAAGCTTAGTGAAGCTCGCAATAGAATGTTTTGGTAATATATTTTCATCAGACCAACCTCCTATAAATGAAAGTCAATTCAAAAACAAAAAAATCAAGCACATTCTTGATTTATTGAGAATTTGGTTGGTTGCACCTATTTGTCCAAATAGCAATGACGAAGATTTAGAGGGGGAAACATTTCCATTCACAACTGAAAAAGAAAAGTGGGAAACATTTCCATCCACAACTGAAATAGAAAAAGCTGGAATCACATTCAAGAGTAAAAAAAAGGCTAAAAGCATTTTGGATATAAGCTTTGAAAATGGAGTTCTTGAAATCCCAAGTTTGCTTATTCAAGAAACAACAGAAACTATTTTGCGGAATCTTATAAGTTTTGAACAATGTTGTCCGAATTGCGCACCAATTGTTACGAGTTATGCAACCGTTTTAGACAAACTTATAAATACGGAAAAGGACGTTAAGATATTATGTGAAAACAACATTATAGATAGCTGGTTGAATCCTAAAGACATAACGGAGTTTTTCAATAAGCTTTATCTGGATGCTTATGTGAAGGAATTTTATTATTTTGAGCTTTGCAAGAATGTGACCAAGTACAGGAAAAGGTTTCTACCAAAATTTCGAGCTTTTTATGTACACCATTTTGGAACACCGTTAGCTATTGTTTCTCAAATTGTTGGTGCTATTATTTTGGTACTTACTTTTTTGCAAACTCTGTATTCTATTTTAAAGTAGGTTTATTTGATAGTCTCATTACTTGGCTATATTTTGTGTTTTCCTTATGTAATCCTCAATCTTGAATTGTATTGTATATATATACATAATGACATAAAGTATTCATGATCCGAGTCTAGTGAGATCCGCAATCCAGATCATGGATAATTTTAGTAATCACTCTCTTCAGGATGTATTTTACTTGCCAAAATCGAGGGAACAAAATCACATCCCCAAACTTTTTTAACGATGAAACCAGCATCCTTAGGTCGAAGACCAATTTTAACGATTTACCTAGTTTTGACGATGTTAGAGCGTTAAAAAATATTTATAGTATATGATAAGTTTGATTTTTCACAATTTGATTGAAACAAAATTTTAATTGATTAATAATTAAAAAAGATTCAAAATTCTAAAGCCAATATGAATGTAAAAACAAAATTTTCAAAATTTTCAAAAAAGTATTAGTATTATTATTATTAAATAGATCCTAATTAAACCTTAATAATAAAAGTTTAATTAACTAAATTGATAATTTCATTCTAGTTTAGGGGTCAAATTAAAAATCATATAAAAATTAAGGTGCTAAAGTTAGCAGTATTTCCTTACTAAAAATAGCCCCGAAATCTAAAACATTTCTGAATCTCCCTCGCTATGTCCGTTGATCAGGACTCATCACCACCGCGGGACTGGTTCTTCCCTTCACCTTCTTTCATCCATCATTCTCCATCTAAAACTCCTAAATTTCACCGCCGATTCTCCGAAGCTCCGAGAATCTCCCATCACATATCTTCGGACTCCAAACCTTCCAAAATTTCTTCGTTTCCGCCGCCAGTTTCTTCCTATATTTCCACTCCTTACAGAGATCGTAAATATGCGAGGCTTCGCCGGCGAGTTGAATTCCCCCGACCTACTCATAATTCGTCAAAACAAGAACAGGATGATGCCGTTTCGTTACGGAAATTTGACGTTTCGGCTGAGAGAATGTCGTCTAGTGATAGGCATGTCGTATTTTACGGTCACCAGCGTAAGCTTCGGTGGCAGATGGCTATTTCAGCTGCGGTTAGTCCTCTCTCTATCTCTTCCTGTATAGATATGTGTAAACATTGGTTTTGCTAAAGTAAGCGCTTGTTTGGTTATTGATTACAGATAGTGATCACAGCACTGGCTTCTTTAGTATACAAAAATTTTTCATTACACAATCAAGTAATTGAGTTGCAGGTAAAAGGTAGTTTTTCAATTTAAGCTTTACTTCCTATTAGTCATGCGATACAATGTTGGTTGAAACTTTGACTTTCCCATTGCAGGACCAAATTTCAGAACTGCATATTAGGTTACAAGCTTGCAACTTGTTATCCAATGTAGATTATACTGATTCCTTTTCAACTGAGGAGATTGATGATAAGAAAGATACTAAAGGCCTCAAACATTTGGCTCTTGTTTTGTCATTTACCCTGTTGTTCATTCCTGTTCTTATGCTCAAGTACATTGATTTTGTATCTAAATCAAGATTATCTGATAATATTTCGGAAGAAGTTTCTTTAAACAAGCTGATTGAATATCGGGTGGATGTCCTTTTATCAGTCCATCCATATTCTAAGCCGCTAGCATTGCTAATTGCCACTCTACTACTTATCTGTCTGGGTGGTTTGGCACTTTATGGTGTGACAGGTGATAGTTTAGCTGATGCTCTTTGGTTATCTTGGACTTATATCGCTGACTCCGGAAATCATGCAAACTCAGAAGGTTTTGGCTCCAGGCTGGTTTCTGTTTCCATTAGCTTTGGTGGGATGCTTATTTTTGCAATGATGCTTGGACTTGTATCTGATTCAATTTCAGAGAAGTTTGACTCCCTGCGGAAAGGTAGAAGTGAGGTGGTTGAGCAAAACCACACCCTGATTCTTGGATGGAGTGATAAGTTGGTGAGGTTCCGAATCATTTTCTTTTACCAGTATCCAACACTCAAAACTTATTATGCTTTTCATGAAACATTCCTGAGTTTTAGTTTATACTTGACATTAAGCTACTACCTAATCAAGAACAGATTGTTCCTCCTCCCCCCCTTCTAATAAACAAGATAGCGTTGTGCAATCTTCTGTTAGTATGTTGTTGTTTATCCTTAAAATATCTGGGATTATAGTAGACATTCTGTTAAGATTTTGAGAAGCAAAGTTGTGGCAACCTTTTTTCGTGGCATCCTTTTGTAATACTTTTTATCTCAAGCCAGGGATCCCTACTGAACCAGCTAGCAATAGCCAATGAGAGTTTGGGTGGAGGAATTGTTGTAGTGATGGCTGAACGAGACAAGGAGGAGATGGAAATGGACATTGCTAAAATGGAGTTTGACTTCAAAGGAACTAAAGTCATATGCAGAAGTGGAAGCCCTTTAATTCTTGCTGACCTTAAGAAGGTATCCATTTTTGTTCTCATAAATCCATGCAAGTCATTGTTTTCTTACGTGCACTAGTTTATGCCTTATATTTCTTTAGCTTCTCTTAGAAGTGCATGGCATTTCTTCACTATGCTTACCTATGTACTCTTGTTGCATTGTTGCAAGCTACTCTTGTTCTCTTTCCAAAATGTAGTAAAGGATCACAGCATGTGTAGTTATTATGAATGTTAATTTACCATTTTGCTTGTTCTCTTTCTTATTTTGCTGATGCCATTAAAATTTCCAGGTGTCAGTCTCCAAGGCCCGTGCAATAATTGTCCTTGCTGAAGATGGAAATGCTGACCAGGTCTGCTAGATTGAATGGACACACGTGTTTTATATTGTATTAGTATGTTATCATAATTCCTTTATGGTTTGTTGCAGAGTGACGCTCGTGCATTGAGAACAGTCTTAAGTTTAACAGGAGTAAAAGAAGGGCTGAGGGGGCACATTGTGGTTGAACTTAGTGACCTTGACAATGAGGTCCTTGTAAAACTTGTTGGCGGAGATCTTGTTGAAACTGTGGTAGCTCATGATGTTATTGGTCGGTTGATGATTCAATGTGCTCGGCAGCCAGGACTTGCACAGGTTAATTTCTGTAAAGTCTACTCCTATGATAACATTTGTTAGAATTAGTGCAAGGGTCATTTTTAGGTTTGGTTTTGCTACAGTATCTTTACACTTTGTTTTTATCTTCGGAACAACTTTCTTGCTTGTTCATAGTTGTGATGGTTATAGACTGACATTACAGATCTGGGAAGACATCCTTGGGTTTGAGAATTGTGAGTTTTATATCAAAAGATGGCCACAGTTAGATGGCATGCAATATGAAGATGTATTAATCAGTTTTCCTGATGCCATACCTTGTGGCGTCAAGGTTGCCTCATGTGGTGGTAAAATTATCCTGAATCCTGATGACTCGTATGTTCTACAAGAAGGAGATGAAGTGCTTGTTATAGCAGAAGATGATGATACTTATGCTCCAGCAAAATTACCTATGGTGCTTTCATTCTCCTTTACAGTATCAAGATTTCAAATAGATTCATTGCCCTTTTTATTATTTTTTGAAGCTTTTCATGTTTTTGAAATGTGAGTGGTGTTATTGCTCCAACATTCTTATATTTGTTGCTGATGTATCTGTTGCATGGGACTGTGTTTTGCATCTATGTCTCTATTCTTGACACTGCCTTACTCTTGGACCGACTTGCCTGAGTTGATCTTTCTTCTACAGATGATTGTTCTATTGCATGCTAAAATGCAATAAGGATCAATCTTTTGACTTTGATATGATTTAAATAGGATAGAAGATAAAGAAAGAAACAAAAAAGGAATAAAAAGAAACTGAAAAAAATTACTAAGGCCTCATACATGGTAAAGGAACCTGTTGCCTTATGTGTGTAGTATGATAGATACCTTAAATGGAATTTAAGAGGGGGCAACTATAATTATAAAACTTACATAATATAATCAATTTCACCGTTCAGGTCAATGAAGCATCATTCATACATATTGCCCGACCACCAAGAAAGCCACAGAAGATTCTACTTTGTGGATGGAGGAGGGACATAGATGATATGATTGTGGTAAGTTTTTTCTATGAAGCCCCTAATATTTCTTTCTGCATCTGAATGCTGCAGGTATGGAGAGGAAGTTTACCCAAAGACTTTGTTGTTCCGAGGTCTGCAGAAAGGATACTTTTTTGTGGTTGGCGACGAGATATGGAAGATATGATTATGGTAATCCTACAAGGATACAGCAATCATTGTCCCAGCACTTGAGTGCAACAAAGTGGTTGCAGATTTTTCTAAGTTTCTCTTTGTTATTACTCAAATTGAACCTTTATTTGTGCTCAGTTTCCTTCGTAATCCGTACTTACTTGCATGCACGATGAAGAGCTCATTTTTTTTCCAGTTTCTTTTTTTTTCCTCCTGCTAATGATGCTGTTTACTGATCTCTGTCTGTAAGGTATTGGATGCCTCTCTAGCACCTGGTTCAGAGCTCTGGATGTTCAATGATGTTCCTGAAAATGATAGGGAAAAAAAGCTTATTGATGGTGGTCTGGACATCAGCAGGTTGGTGAATATATCGTTGGTTAATCGAGAGGGAAATGCTGTTATACGGCGTCACCTAGAGAGCCTTCCCTTGGAATCTTTTGATTCAGTGAGTAGCTTGAAATTCGGGAATAGAATGCAAAATGGGGTTATTTTGTGGACAGTATTGATATGGAAGCTGTCCTTATATTTTCTATGTACTAATTGCATTTTCTTAATTAAGTATTGATTTGGCAATTGACAATGCAGATCTTAATTTTGGCTGATGAGTCTGTGGAAGATTCAGCTATTCAAGCTGATTCCAGATCGCTTGCTACATTACTTTTAATTCGTGATATCCAGGTGCTTTGAAATATCTCCAACTAAATTCTGGTGACCATGACTTGGCATTATGTTTTAGTTATTCAGCTGGAATTGTACTTGTTATGATTCGTCTATGACTGCTAATTTCCAACTATTAGGAAACTCACTTTTGTTCTTTTTTCAAATATTGAGGTTAATTCTCCTTCAACATTTATGAAAAGCAGAAAAAAGATATAATTCATCCCCATTGAACCCAATGAAAATAAAAAAGCCACTTCCAATATGAAAGATCTTCAAAACGTTTGCTTATGAGGTTTAGCGTTCTCTCTGATTTTAATGCTTCTTGCAGGCAAAGCGCCTCCCATATAGAGAAGCTATGGTGACTCAAGGTTACAGAGGAAGCTGCTCACAGGGTTCTTGGATTGGAGAGATGCAACAGGCTTCAGATAAATCAGTAATAATCAGTGAAATTCTGGACCCTAGGACCAAAAATCTGTTATCCATGTCAAAAATCAGTGATTATGTTTTATCGAATGAGCTTGTGAGCATGGCATTAGCAATGGTTGCCGAGGATCGACAAATAAATGACGTGTTGGAAGAGCTATTTGCCGAGGAGGTAATGCTTCCATCAACTGGGGAAAAGATCTATTTGCTACTTAATTTTATTGGTTTTACTTTAAGGCCGTCTTTTCCTCAAAGATATATGGAGCAATCAGTTCAATTTTAACGAATTCTGTTTTCATTCTATAGGGAAATGAGATGCATATAAGGCAAGCAGACCTCTACCTTCGTGATGGCGAGGAGTTGAGCTTCTATGAAATAATCCTACGAGCCCGGCAGAGGAGAGAGATCGTAATTGGTTATCGTTCTGCTAACGCGGAAAGAGCTGTTATAAATCCACCAGCCAAAAGTGAAAAAAAGAAGTGGTCACTGAAAGATGTTTTTGTGGTGATTGCAGAGAAGGAATAAGCAGCAGAAAGCTTAATGGTAAGGATAGAAATTTCGCTAATAATACCATAAGTGTACATATTTTCATGGAAAATACAAACTAGAAACAGAAATGGAAAATCAAAAACAGAGTTTTTGAAGTTAAACAGGTTCAGATTTGTTGTATAAATGTGTACATTACAGTGATGCTTCTTCTGCGTCACCTACGATTCTTGCAATAGCCCCACACCACACCACACCACAGCTTTCCTTTTCCTACGTCGTTTTGGAATACAAATCCAATAAACCTTAGGAAATCTGTCACTCCCGACCCTCTATAGATACATTCCACTTCTTACAAGTTTTTCCACACAGATTCTCTTTTCAATCTTTCCCGCTTTTTTTGAAACTTATTTCAAATCTTAAGGTTTTCTTAACTCTGCGTGACAATGTCGAAAATCACATTGAAATCGTTGGACGGCAAGGTTTTTGATGTAGAAGAAGCTGTAGCTTTGCAATCTCAAACTATAAAACATTTAATCGAGGTGACTGCGATAAAAATGATATTCAGCTAGCTAACGTGACCAGCCGGACCTTGGCTAAGGTCATCGAGTACTGTAAGAAGCACACAGAGTCTGCTGCTGCTGCCGGCGATGATAAGGATAATAGCAAGGTCTCTTCCTCTGATGAAAGTCTCAAGGATTGGGATGCTGATTTTGTCGATGTTGATCAGAATACCCTTTTTGACCTCATCATGGTATGTAGGTTTTTTCCTTATAGGGCTTTAATATTCAAATGTTAGTTTGGATTTTCGTTTGTGGTTTTCATATTTCTGCAAATTTATAATAATTATTCTTAATGATGATTTGTAGGCTGCCAATTACTTGAAAATCAAATCTTTGCTTGATTTAACATGCCAAGCCGTGGCCGATATTATCGAAGAAAAGACGCCGGAGGAGATTCGGTAGTTTTTTAACATTAAGTATGATTTTACTCCAGAGGAAGAAGAGGAGATGAGAAGGGAGAATACTTGGGATCCCTAATGAAGAAACTTATTCTATTAACATTTTTAAATCTATGGTATGTTAACGAGGAATTATGTCTTTTATTTTAAGGGGTAATTATTATTGAGTACCTAAAGTTTGGCCTAATAGATTTGGAGGTCTCTTTATTTTTAAAATTGTATCGTTTAGTCTCTAACTTTTTAATAATAGACTCTCAGATCCTTTCGTCCACTTTGACCATTAGTCAACGTTTTTTTTTTTTAAAATGAAAAATTACCCTTTGGTTTATTTGAATCGAACCGGACTAATTAAACCCAATTTTAAATCAAACCACCGTAAAAATTAATAATGATCAAAGTGGGACTCGAACCAGTAAGATACACGATAACCAATATACCAAGACACCTTTTGTGTTTTGATCTGACATGATAAGATCCTATTGTGTAAGACACAATCATTCACATTTTATGACTATAGAAATTATTTATTCTTTCAATTAAGATTTTATTAAATAATTACATATTTATTTTTTATCATTGTAGACAAGTCTGAAAGTTAAAAGAGAAAGTTTAACTTTTCCGAAAAATTTAAGAAGAGTTTACAATTAGAAAACTCATATTTTTTATTTGGAGAAATTAACAAATATTAGAAAAATCATATTTCTAATTCAAGGTTCGGCCCGGCCGGCCGTGAATGTGGATAAACCGCCGGTCACTAACCCGCCGCCGAACCGCCGGTTTAACCTGAACCGTTGGTTCGGTGGGTCGGTTACGGTTTGTATGTTTCACGAACTGTGGCTCGGCGGGTCGAGGCCCGGAACTAGCCCGGTCCGGACCGTATCCACGTCTAGGTTATCGTTCTGCTAATGCAGAAAGTGGTTACTGAAAGATGTTTTTGTGGTGATTGCAGAGAAGGAAGAAGCAGCACAAAGCTTGATGGTAAGGATATAAATTTTGCTAATAATACCATAAGTGTACATATTTTCATTACAGTGATGCTCCTTCTGCGTCACCAACGATTCTTGCAAGAGCAAAACCCATTTCTGAAATGGTGAAACCGATTGGAATCTCTTGCAATAATCTCTCTACCTTCAATCTTTGAAATCAAAGCTGTTGCTTCATGGCAATCTATACATACTCTAAGATTCTTAACTATCAAAATAGGGGTTCCAGGAGGTGTGCTAATTAACCCAAGGACAATAGCCAATTTCTCACTATGACTTAGAACTATTTCTTCCTTTGTTTGATCATCTACATTTTGCATTACCATGCTTGTGTTAGGCAAATATCCAATCTTTTTCATCTTCTCAACTAGATTTTGCAGGTACTTATAGATTTTCTGGCTAAGTGGGTGTGATTTATCTCCAGATTCAAAACTATGAATACTTTTATCTATCTCGATCCATGTCCTTGCCTTTTCTTTCCTTATTCCTCTATTCAGCATCAATCTCCTTACATTTGCTACACTTTCCATATCCCCTACAAGTCCGTAGAAGTTGGAAAGCAACATGTATGCTCCAGCTTCTTGAGGCTCTAATTCAAGTAACCTCATCCCAGCAATCCTAGCTAGTTCTATATTCATGTGAGAGCAGCAAGAGCTAAGAAATGCAGTCATGAGCTTTGCGTCCGGTTTTATTGGCATATTTTCGATAAAATTATATGCTTCGTTGAGACAACCGGCTCGACCAAGTAGATCCACCATTGATGTATAATGTTCAATGATAGGTGTTATGGAGTACTTGTACACCATTTTGTTAAAAATCCTCCAACCTTCATGTACTAATCTGGCATGACTACAAGCATACAAGGCACCTAAAAATGTAATCTTGTTTGGCACAATTCCATCTCTTTCCATTGCATCAAATGCCATAAGAGCTTCAATTCCTTGTCCATTTTTACCATAACCCATAATCAAAGTTGTCCAAGAAACCACATTTTTAGAGTTCATATGCTTAAAACACAAAAATGCATCCTCCATAAATCCACATTTAGCATACATGTCAAGTATTGCATTTCCAATAGGTAAATGCAAACCAAACCCGTATTTAATCACCAACCCATGATTCAGCCTTCCATTAACCAAAGCTGCAAGATCAGCACAAATAGAAAGAACAGCAACTAAAGTAATAACATCAACTTTTGCTCCTTCTATCCTCATTTTCTCAAAGAAAACCAAGCCAAGTTTCCTTTCTGAATTTTGTGCAAGCCCTGAAATCAAAGAATTCCAAGAACCCTCATCGGATTCCTCCATGTTATCAAACATTTCAATCGCCTTTGACGTCAAACCGCAACGACACAGCGCAGAAATCATAATATTTTTTACCACAACATCTCTTTCAGGCATTTCATCAAACACTTTATGTACTTCTTCGATACTGCAACATTTGGAATACATATCAAGAAGGGAAGTCATTAAAATCATATCATTATGAAAGCCATGTTTTAGAACGAGGCAATGAGCTTGTTTTCCTTCCTGTATAGCAGCAAGCTTGCCACAGGCTCTGAGAACTGTGGAAAGAATGAATGGGTTGTTGAGGCCTCTCTTTTGCTGCTCATAAAATAAAGCAAGAGCTTGTTGGGTTTGGCCTTTGTTTACTAGAGAGGTGATCGTTTTGAGGAAGGATATGTTCATGTTCATGTGCCGCCTTGTTACAAATTCTTTGTCCTTTTTTGGGTAGCTTAAGAGCGGAATTAAGAATCCATTTATAAATTATCAAGTTCTAAATTGACTCATTAAACACTTGAATTTGCACGAGTAATTTATTGAACACCTAAACTTTGCAAAAATAACTTCGCCTAAGAGAAATAGACACATGAAAAGGAATGAGTTTATTCCAATTTTGGTAAATTCACGTGTTTAAATGATCATTTGTATATAAGTTTAAGTATCCATCGAATTGTGCGCGAGGATTATACACGCGAAAAAAAATAAAAAAAAAAATCATTTATTTTGACAAAAAAAATAAAAAAATTTTAAGCTATTGCAATCGAATATTTAAACCGAAATCGTAATTTAATTACCACTTCAATATATAAATAGAGCAAATCTATTAATGAGAAATGCATAGAAAATTACATAATATATTACATTAAATTAGAATAAAACTAAATCAAGACAAGAGCATCATGGCCACCATTTTCATCTTCAAGTTGCAAAAGAGCATCCATTTCTTCTTTGAATTTAGGCATAGCATCTCTTGGTAAAGAAACAAGAACCCTAATTCCACCTTTCATTTTAGGATCCAAATTACAAGGAGGTAAAAATATACATAAATCCACATACCCAAACATATTCCAAGGAACAGGAATTATATTCACAGCACCTTTCCATCCAAAATCAATTTCTTCTAATAACCCTAATTGTCTCCAATCAGTTAATACCATAACTGCCCCACTTCCTCCTTCAATTTTTACATTTAGATCCACCACTTTTTCCATTGTTTCTATATGTCTCCAAATGTAATTTTCATTTGATGCAATTTTTTTGCTTTCTTTTATAAGTTTTACAACTTTAGAAAGTGGGTTTTCATTTAAATCCTTACATGTTAACTCTACTTGTGTTGAACAAATTGCATTCCCATAATACCCTTTTGGTAAAGGTTGGTTTTTTAAAAGATTTCTTATTCCCATTGTTAAAAAAAATGCTGTTTTTCCATTTGGGTTGAACTTAAAAGCTCTAAATCTTGCTCTCCATATATAAGCTCCAAGTACTTCTAATGTTGTGAAATTTTCTTTCATTGTTTCCCCATTAAAAAAGCATTCTTTTTGGAGCTTATTTTTAAGCTTTCTAATGCTTTCACTATTGACATTAAAGCATTCATGCAAAATGTCATTAGTGGGTAAATATGGTGAGTTTCCTAAAGTAGATTTTTCTACTAGGAATTTTAGAGGTTCTTTATTAATTTTACCTACCAATCTTTCTCTTTCCCAAACTGGTTTTACTGTAGGCTCTTCTTTACCACTTGCAAGTTCAACCATGGCAGTAAAAAACTGAGCTGCACCAAACCCATCACAAACTGAGTGAGATAAGCCCATTCCAATAGTAAAACCTCCACAAGAAAACTTTGTAACTTGAAAAACTAAAGGGTGATACCCAAATTCACTATTTGATGGGTAATCAAAAACAAATTTTTGTGCAATTTCAACATCCACCCCATCAAAAAAATTTAAACTTGAAAGTTCAATATTGGTTTTTGCTTCTAAAAATGGAACTCCATCTTCATTACAAGTCATTATAAGTCTTCCATTGCTTTGCCTTTTAAGCTTTCCTGCTAATGGATAATAATACACTAGAACCTTTGAAATAGCTTCTTTGATCAGCTTTCCAGGATCCTCAACTTCCTGAAATGCAAAATGATGCAAATTAATTCCATTAGAGATAGAACTAATAATGGGTTTTGGTTTATATACATAAATACTTTGGCATAGAATTTCAAGATTTTGGTCATTATCAAGAGAGGAAAAAGAAAGAAACTCAAAAGGGGTAGGTTTTTCTGGTTTAACAAGAATAACTTCCTTCTTTTCAAGGGAAAAAGAAGGAATCTTGATATGGGTATTAGTTTTTTCCATGGAAGAAGAAAGAAAATATGAGTATATTGTGAGAATAATGTTGGAAATGTATTGATTTTTATAGACAAAAAGTACCACTACTTGACAAAATTACCCCTTATCCCATAAACACACTATGAATATAATTATTATAGAATAGGGACCCATTTGCAACTAGTTTGAAATGGTGGTGTTGGTGAGAAATTAATCATGAAGTAAAAGGAACTGTAGCTTTTAGATATGGATAACTTGTAAGCAAGTGAGCTTCAATATGTTTAAGAATTAATTAATTAATTAATTAATCTAACCAACAAGGAGAAGTTATCTGTTCTAATATTTTATGTATTTAATCATTCTACTATATGTTATTTTACTCTACCACAAAAATTTCAATAATTAGGTAAATTTATTTAGATTATTTAAATTACATTAAACAAGAAAAAGAGAAAATCTTAGTTGCAATGGCTGAAAATTATGATATGATATATTGATTAATATATTTTATTATGATTAATTTTAATTGGTCTGACTACCATTAAGTTAAACAGCCAACAGCTATTGGTATAATATACGGTTGAAGGTTGTTGGAAATAAGAAAACGCGTATAGAGATAAAAGAAGAAACAGCTAACCGCTATTCCAACAACAACATCGGTATATGATATACGGTCGAAGGTTGTTGGAAATAAGAAAACACGTATAGAGATAAAAGAAGAAACAGCTAACAGCTATTCAAACAACATCGGTATATAATATAGGATTGAAAGTTGTTGGAAATAAGAAAACGCGTATAGAGATAAAGAAGAAGAAATGGTTGACAGCAGCAAGCCACAAAATGGTTAGTGGAAAGAGAAAGAAATGTATAAACATACCACTTTTATAAATTACAATACAACAATGCTTATGCTTCCCACTATATCCAATTTCCAATTAGGCCATGATTCGGGTCCGACTTGAATCCGAAAATCAGACAATTCGAAATTTAATATAAAAAAAAAAAAAAAAACATTTCTCTTTGTTTTTTGTTTACCTCTTTGATTGAAAGAGAACATTTCTATAAACTATAAACATATTTCAACTCTATCGCTGTATTGCCAAACTCAGTTGCAGAGTGATTTAAACCAGACATGCTTATACTGCATATTGATTAAAAATGGTTAACATCATCACATCAGATTAGGATGTAGTCAGAGTTTATAGGAGATGAATTGACAGAAACAGCAAAGGGCAGAAACAAGTCATAGTGAGACCAAACATCACCTTTGAGATCGTCACAAATCATTGTCGTCGTAGTCAGAGTTAATATCATTGGTCTTGTAGTCAAAAGCATCATCATCAATCCCATCTTCAAAAATGACTGCATCTTCAGGCAATCCATGCCTCAAATCCTCGAATTCCGAAGAACCAGTGCTACAGTTGTCATGTTCTGCTTCGCTGCTTACATCATCTTCATCTTCCTCCTGAGATGTTTCATCGGGGTAATCATTTCTTGGATGATCCTCAGCTGGTAACCATCAAACCAACAAAAAGTCACCAGTAAATAGAGGTGCTAATAGACTTCAAGTACTGAAATAATACCAGAAATTGCCATACCATTTGAATCGTCAGTATCATAGTCGGATTCCTCATCTGGCCCATCATAAAAATCTTCATCCTCCACCCGCACCCTAAATCAAATCAACACTTTCAACTACAAAATGGCAAAAGTGCCGCATGATATTCAACCAAACATGTAGGAAAGCTATGCTACTTACAATGGAAATGGGCTCAAAGATTTTGTATTATCTACCTCCATGTCATCCGTCACAGTATAATAATCATAAACATATTCATCTGCAGACAGCAAGCAATAAAACAAGAGTCAATCCAAAAAAGCCAAAACCTACTAGCAGTGAAAGGGCTAAATCAGTTCATAATTGCTCAATGTACTGAATCAAAATTCATGAAATATGTAAATTCTAAAAGCTATACATTAAATAATACTTTTCCACGAAAATCAAGGAAGAAATGTTACCTTGTTGGGACATGTAATCATTTACATCAGATTCAATCTGTACTGCAGCACTAGGGATAAACTCTCTAAGTAAAGGAAGATAGCTAGCAAGAATTTTTTGATCCTCCAACGACATAACTCTGCAATCAAATCAAAGAGAATCAATAAATTCATAATAATTGAAAGGCAAATGATTGACATTATGATGACACTTACTCCTCTTCCTGCATCTCAGAATCAACACGAACAACATCATAAAAGTGGCAAATGTTATGTAGTTTTTTATCAGGTGATCCCCTGCGGCTCCGCCATATTTGTTCAAACCGAGCATTTTGGGCCAATACCTAACAGAAAGGGAAACCGGTGAAAGTGATAAAAACGCTCTGCAGAATAGAGGTGTAATACATAAATCATTTCAAGCGAGCAAAGGATCATAACACTAGATGTATATCCACTACAATCAGTCAATCATAGACTTTTAGATGAACAAGAATCCCAAAAAAAATTTTAGGGTGCTTAGAATGCCTTCCAAAACCATCTCAAAAAAGACTTATTATGCTTCAAGAAGCTATGCAAGTTATCGACAAGCCTAACCAAACCAAAGAAAGTTGCTTCAGTGCTTGACTTTAGAACAGAGAGATCCAGAATTGGCTGGACAGCTATGCTGGTTGAGAGAAGATCCATTCAAGTGTATACAAAAGCCAACCTAACTAGTGGCTTGGAATGGTTCACTGAAAACTTAACATTTTGTGTACGTAGAAGATGGAGCTTATATAGTTTTTTTCTTTTTTTTTGACACCAGATGGAGCTTATATAGTTGATAACAAACAACATAAGAGCTTCATTAAAACTAGTGTTACTATTAACAACTAACAACCAAATTCCATATAGAATTCAATGTGGCCAAGGAGAACCAGATGTACAATCTTATGAACTTCAATCCTAGCAACATAGAAAATTAGCCCTATTTAACAAAATTCAGAAACATATTGCCCCCTAGCCCATTAGTACCGGTTTCCAATCTTCCTAGTTTACAATTTATAATCCCAGTAGCAGATTAAGTATCTTGTAACTGTAGTTTTCTTAAGTTTTCTGATAACATGATTCAGATTATATTGGAAATCTTGGTACCTGTTTTTCTCTCCATACGCACTTCCTTCTTTTTCATCCCCTCACCTCCTGCAGATACAGTAATAGTAAATAGGTACTTTCCACAGCCTCAACACTCTCAAGTTTTTTTCACTCATTTCACTCAGGCAAGCTCCAACTCATATCCCAAATGTTAAATTCCCATTTTACATTCAGTTTAAAGTCTACAAGTTGTTACAAGAATTTGTTGGCTGGTTCCTCAATGTGTCCTATGTAATTCACACACAAATAATACTGAAGCTTAGTTTAACTTAGCATTGTAAGCCTTTATCTTGACTCATAGGACAACATTCATCAGACCATGCTTTGGAATAATTATGCCACAAAATATTCTGAAGAAGAGTAAGAGAATCACGCCTATGTGAAAAGTGATAAACTTAACATCAGAAAGGATGTTCAATTTTCACATTGATAGCATCAGATTATACCTTATAAAAAACTTTCGATGTACATAAACAAGCATTTACGCAATGACAAAAAAAATATAGAGAGACTGCTTACTGCCGATATCCATGGGACCAACAAATGTGGGTCATCAGTTTAATCAAATTTCCATGATACAAGTAATACATACCTCTTGATCTTTTCTAGCCTTAGATAAAAGCTGGTCATGTCTCTGTAGGCATCACTCATCCAAATGGGAAATACAAGACATTAGATACAGTTCAGTGACAGAGTATAAACAACTGTAAGAGTTTCTAGTTGAATTGTTTAAAATAGAAAAGGAGATAGAAAACTTACATTGTCATTTTTAAAGGTCGATTTTTGTTCTTTAATTTTTCGTATAGCACCAGCTGAACTGGGCTGTAAAAAAAGGTTAATTCAATTAAGAAAAAGTACTATACAATAGAAAAAAATAAATAAATACAATTGTTCAATTGCACAGGACAACCTCTTGAAGGGATAAAACAAAACCTCAAATATAAGTAACATATTCCAACAATACACTCTCGAGCTTGTGAGTAATAGTAAATAGACAAACAAAAAGATTCATGTACATACCACAAATGATTGCAATATATCAACAGTTGTCTTGGAGTTGCTTACTGTCTCAATGTGCTGTACAAAAACCTTCTTGGTCCTCAACTCCTCAACTGTGACAGATGAAGCACGCATCATATTGCAGAGTCATACACACACAGATGAAATGCAATGAGGCACAACCAGAAATTTGAACAATATGGGAAGCAAAAAAGGCAACGAATGCCATTAGATGGCCACAAAAATGGAGAATTGAACTTCCAATTATATTGCACTCAAAAAATAATATCAAAAACAAATCATATTGCTGCCAAAATATCCTCAGCCTAGCTTAAAAAGCTTTGCAGGAATTTCAGCAGCAGCAGAAAAGTAGCAGCAAGGTTCTTGTAGCTGCTGGTGAATGGTGTGCAGGGATGATAATCAGGAATACTAAGGTCAAGTGATGGCAGCTAGATGTCGGAAGTTGGAGAAGCAGAAGTAGAGGCTGCAACTTTTGGAGTTCAACGAGCTGCAGAGATGAATATTCAGATTATGCTTGCAGATGGATTCTTTGGTGGCTGTAATGTATTTGCAACATAAAGCTATTCCGTTGGATGATCTTGGAACCCGACTACTCGATCTTTCTTTGTTTTTTGATTTGTTGCATTCTTTCAGTATTTTGCACATTAGAAGAGAATTCAATATGGTAGGTCACCATTTTTCTAAGTTTTCATTAATATCTTTAGTTGATGAAAATGTTTGGATTGAGGAGGTTCCCCCTTGTGTAACTCAATTCACGTCTTTGGATTTGAGTTCATATCAATGCAGTATATGGTTTTCTAAAAAAAAATGAAAAAATAAAAAAACTTTCACAATGGAATTCGATCACAAAACTAACCAATTTCACGAATAGTAAAAAAACTAATCTTCCAAACTTTTACATTACTGGCAATCCCTCAAAACAACATACTCCCCCATCCCCATCCCAAATACTTGTCACATTTTACCTAAGTGTCAAATTTATGCAATTTAGGCACAATTAATGCATTTTATTCATTCTTACTCTTATAACTAGTGAGAAAGAGTATTGAAAACATAAATATAGTCATATTTCTCAATATTTCAAAAGCCAACTAATTACTTTCTTCAACTAAAAACTGCAAATGTAATGTTTTTTAGATGAAGAGAGTACTAAACAACTAACTACACATTAATTTCAATTTCTAGGGGAAAAAAAGAAATGGAAGAAACACATGCAAAAATTCAATACCTTTAGCATTACTTGACGATTCACCACCAATTGACAGCTTCTCGAAGTCCAACAATGGCCGCTTCGAAGGCCTCTCATTGATTTCCAGCCCTAAAACAATCAGAACGACAAAAACAATTAAAAGATAAGAAAACATTAGCGAAAATGATCAGAATGGAAAAAGTAATTTAAACTCACAGAAAGCTTCTAGTCGTGACTGGTTGGACTTGCGCTTAACCCTAACAACCACCGGTTTGTCACCGCTGCAATTTGGCGTAGTCGAAGAGCTTTCGCCGATGCTCGCCATGAAAATTTCAAAAAGGGCTTAAGAATTTGAGTGCAAAACAATAAACGTTCTGCTAAAAAGGAGGGTATTCAGAGAAGTCGTTTTTACCTTCCGCATAGGAGTTGGACTAGGGAGTAAACTAAAGCTGAGCAATTGGTTTGAACCTAATCGAACCAAATTCGACCGGTTCGGATCAAATCAAAACTTATACATTGTTTTGTTCATGATTTTTTAATATTTATATATATATATATATATATATATATATATATATATATATATATATATATATATATATATATATACATAGACATTGGCTGGTTCGGACAGATCGCAATAGAGACGTG
>CANUEY010336241.1:0-13038 GCA_948099555.1 Croton setiger
AGCATATAATATCTTTTCACTATTATAGCTATGTCATTCATTGCTATCACTCTTTGAACATGTTAACGTCTTTCACATATTCACAACATTCATAATCATGTCATTCATACAATACATGTATAGCATATGACATTTCTTCTCTATTACCTTTACCTCTATTTAAGCATCCATTTCTCTGCACTATAAGCATATTCAAACATATCATGCTTTACATATATCAAAACACTAACCATATTTCACAAAAGCATATCTGTACTATAACTCTCTATAGAGATCTAATATATGAGCAACACAGACATTTAAGCACTTTTAGCATATAATAACTCTACATAGAATGCAATGACGCCCACCATGCATATGACATGCCATACCCTATTCACTATATCATATATTATTTGCATCATGGGCATTAATAGATTACAAACCATATAACTAAAAATCTAGATGATAAAATGATTCTATTAATGAAATGCGAGAGAGAGAGAGAGATCCTAAGTTTCGGCTGACCGACCCAGAGGAAGGATGACAGAACTGACGCTGTCACTTGCTCCAAGAAAAACCTGGAATCATGTAAAGACAATTTAATGAGTTGCGAACTCAGTAAGTGATAGCATGCAAATCTAACTTGTTTTTATTACTATTTTTGTGTTGATTTTGCGTAATTTGTGCTTAAAAATATAATTTTATTTGATTATTTATTTTTGTGCTAGGAAAAGTTGGATTTGACATGAATGAAGCGAAAAGGGAGCATAATTGAAGCCTTTTGAAAAAAGATTGAAACTGCAGAAGGCAATCCGATCTTTAGCCGTGGGCGAGACTAAGCAGAAAACGGGAGACGCAATTTATTTTAAAAAGTCTGCTGGTCCGAAACATCTCAAGGGTTATTTCTGTTCATTTTGAAGCCTAGAAGACCAAATTATTATAAATTTTAGTGGGTCCTATTATTATATTAGTTGACCCCACCTTTTGGGAGGTATTTAAGTCAGTTTTAGGTCTTTCTGTAGACACTTTTCGCCACCAAAAAGAGAGTTACGTGATTTACATTGGAAGACAGCTAATTTCGCAATCTTTTCTTCTTCTTCATGATGTTTTCTGTCGTAGCCATGAGTGGCTAATTCCCTTTGTTCAGTTAAGGCTTAAACCAAGGTAGAAGTTTGATTTCGATTGTGAGATTAATAAACTTAATTGAATTTCTTAATCTACATTGCATTTATATTCTTTATGTGATTTATTGGGAAACTATATCCCCTAGCAAAATTCTATTGAATGAATTAACAGGGCCCGTTGCTTTGTTTGATAGCAATTTCCATAACTATTCAATTGAATCAAATCCGTAATTCTTTGGTTAGATCGATAGAGTAGTAATTAATATAATCTGATTGGGTAGAAACTTTTGGGTTATGTTAAGGAAGAATATAATCAGATTTAAATGGATGCTCGTAGTTTCTGTTAATTTAGGTAGGGTTCTACTAGATTTTAAGGCATAACGGTTAAATCTTTCATCATACTTAGGATTGCTAGTTAATTAAAGGTTGTTATTAGATCGTATCTTAGAAACCTATTATTACGGTAGAATTGGTTGGGTCGACGTTCTTCTTAGCTATAACATATCTGTAATATGAATTAAGAAACCATTCTAAAATCAATGATCAATCGAATCGAGCTTCGCGCCGAGGTATGCCTTAACTGAATTCGTTTCCTATCGTTTCAATTTATTATTAATTTCTATCGCTTGTTTTAATTTTTCAATTAATCAATTTTCTTTTAATTTTTAATTTCCTCTTTATTTTATTTGTTTTTTTAATTTCAAATCTGGTTTATTTACGGAGCTAGTCCCTAGGGTTCGACCCTTCTCACCCTATTTACAAGTTTGTTTTGTAGGAAGAGCAGGTTTTATTTTTGGTGGATTCGACACACCATCAAATTTTGGCGCCGTTGCCGGGGACTAGTTAAATTTATTGTTTATTGTCTTTTATTTGAATGACCAGGTTTGAAAATCTGCCAATACTATTTGATCCAGAAATAGAGAAAACAGCCCGCTCACTAAGGAGACAAGCGAAGGAGCGGAAGTGGGTAGAATCGACTTCCGCAACTAAACTTGAAAGTCCAAAAGCTGGTCTATTTGAACTCACAACTAATATTGAAGAAGGAAATCTCGAGCAAGAAGAGATTCGAGCGAAAATTCACCAAGAGCAAGTTATGGCAGAAAATCGCACCGTTCGAGAGCTACAGGCTGCCCCTATAGAGAAGCAGCCTATGTGTATTACCTATCCGGAGTTGGAAGTGCCATTCGAGCTTAAATCGGGTCTCATTCATCAACTTCCAACTTTCCATGGAATGAAGTCTGAAAATCCACACAATCATTTGAAGGAATTCCATGGAGTATGTTCTAGCATGAGACCACAAGGGTTAACCGAAGAGCAAATTAAGTTGAGAGCATTCTCTTTCTCACTTAAAGATGCTGCTAAGGAGTGGTTACTTAATCTACCTCCAAGTTCTATCATGACATGGCCTGATATGGCTCAGGCATTCTTAGAAAAATATTTCCCTGCTTCCAGAGCTGCTGTAATTCGTAGGGAAATATGTGGGATTACCAACGAGTTGGAGAGAGCCTCTATGATTACTGGGAGAGGTTCAAAAGGTTATGTGCAGCTTGCCCACAATATGGGATGTCCGAACAATCTTTAATCCAATACTTCTATGAAGGAATGACGGATATGGAGAGGAAGATGGTAGATGCAGCCAGTGGAGGAGCTCTGGTAAACAAAACTTCATTGTCAATCCTCTTTTCTACCAATAGTTGTCACCTGTTCCTTCCCTTTTTCCCTTCAAATCTGCTACATCTCCTTGTCTGTTAATGGCAGACCCGTCTGAGTTCTACTCTTCTGCTATCTCGAGCTTCACATTTTGTTATTGCATCTGTACTTGCTACGCAGTCCCCAATGCTTCCCCGTCCTTCTCCTTGATGTGACGTTTCTTTCTTCATTGAACAAATTGCTAGAGGACGGAATCCAGCCGGAAAGAATTGAGCGTGGAATGAACAAATTAATTCAAATTATTCACAATGAAAGATGCAAAGAGAAGTTTCCAAATCTTATGTCCTTTATATTACTTGCAGAGATTTTCTTTCAAAAAAAAAAAAAAAAAAGAGACTCGACTTTGTTAGGGAAATAAAAAGAGTGAAAAGAGAATATGATTGTTGACGGTCCGGTTCCGCCGACAGCTCTTTCCGGCTTTTGAGCCGAAAAGACTAAAAATTCGATTTAAAGTTGATAAAGCATTTTTTGGTTGTGGTGCCGAAGTTGATCGGTCTTAAAATTGTTTTAGAGTCGGCACCCATTTCGGGAACCGGTTTTTAGAAAAACCAAAATTTATTTTGAAAAGTTGACTCCGTTTTTATTTTGGATAAGGCAAAATCCGAACCAGAAATTCCAGGTAAGAGGGTAAGGTACGTTAGCCGAAATTTCATTTCGACTAACGCCCGGATTTACCGACCTCTGAAAACCAATTTTAGTTTTTCGAAAATTTTAAAGTTAAAACTATTATTTTGAAAGTCGACTAGCGATGTTCCTAAACGGTGATTTAAATCGTTTGTACAAACACAAAACAGAAAGCAATAAATTACGGAAATTTAAATTACAGAAATTAAACAGCCCTTAGTTCTAAAATATTCTTTCTCTGATTTCCAGAGAAAATAATTACAAACGATTCCTAAAATTTTACATTCTACCTGATTTAATGCCCGAATTAAATCTCAACGCCCAAAATTACAACTTTAAGCAAATTACGAAAAATTACAAATTAGTCCCTAAAAGTTGTGAAAATTACAAAAAGGTCCCCCGGGGGGAAAAATTGCCATTCGGCCTATAACCATCCAAATATCACAAAATAACACACAAAACATATAAAACATGTCAATTTAACAATGAAATGCAAAATATGTAAAATTACATTTTAGTAACACATGTTTTGCATAATTACGATTCTTCCCCAAAGTTATTTTTCATTGCAAAACCAACCCCAAAATAGTTCATGAATGCATAACACATGTCAAATGGTCAATTTGGTTCAAACATGGAAAATTACAATTTTGATTCCCGAATTTTGGAAAATTACGATTTGGTCCCTATTTCTGAAAACTTTTCAAATAGGCCCTAAACCATTCAATTCATCCAAAAACATCAAAGAAACATGTAAATCATGTAAAATTATCAACTTTGAATCACCACATGTAAAATTTCCAATTTGGTACCCATATTTTCATAAATTGCAAGTCTGTCCCAACTCTCCCGATTCAATATTTTATCATGAAATCTGTCCTAAATTGGTTCCAATGACAGAAAACAAACAGAATTCAGCAAGTGAATCTCATATTCTTGGTAAATTTCAAGTTGATCCCTCAAGTGTTCAACATCACAATAATTTGTTTATTCATTCTCTTCTGATCTTAATCAGTCTGTTAACACATGTTTAACCAATTCTGAAGTGTATAGCACTTTGTGAGTCACAAAACACACTGACTTTATCCTGCTTTAAACCCAATTCAGTTACAAGACCTTTAATCCACATAGCTTCCTTGACTGCTTCAGTCAATGAAATATATTCTGCTTACAACATGTTGCAGACAGAGCTACAACATGTTGCAGACTAGATTTCCAGCTAACAGGATTATTTCCAAGAGTAAAGCAATAACCAAAGACAAATCTCCTTTTGTCAAGGTCAGTAGCAAAATTTGAGTCACAATATCCAACAACATCATACACATCAGATTTTTTAAACAACAAACAGGCAGATTTGGACCCTTTTATATATCTAGCTAACCATTTAACAGCATTCCAATGTGTTTTATTTGGATTACTCATATATCTATTTATCAGGCCAATTCCATATGCAATATATGGTCTGGTACAGACCATTGCATACATCATACTACCAACAAGACTTTGATAAGGTACAGTTTTCATGTACTCAGATTCTGTTAAGGTCAATGGTTTCACATTGGCACTCAATTTAAATTGAGCCCCAATAGGTGTTACCACTATTTTAACATTATCTAGATAGAAAACTTTTAGGAATTTATCCACATAATCATTATGTGTTAAAAATAAGGTGCCTTTGTTTCTATCTCTAATTATGTTCTTGCCTAAAATTCTTCTAGCAGGTCCTAAGTCGTTCATTTCAAACTCATTACTCAATTTCTGTTTCAATTTGTTTATTTCAGAAAGACTTTTACTAGCAATAAGCATATCATCAACATAAAGCAGAAGATAAACATACAATTCATTTGCCAACACAGAATAGTAGACACAGGGATCATATTCACTTCTTTTAAAATTGTTATTAATCATGAATTCATCAAACCTTTTATACCATTGCCTAGGAGTCTGTTTAAGGCCATACATGGATTTATTCAACAAACACACATAATGTTCTTTGCCAGGTTGTTCAAACCTTTTGGTTATGTCATAAACAGTTCTTCTTCAAGATTTCCATGAAGAAAAGTTGTTTTGACATCCAGCTGTTCTAATTCAAGATTCATTAAGGCAGTTATGGATAAAAGAATTCTAATGGAAACATGTTTAACAACAGGTGAAAAAATTTCATGGAAATCAATACCCTCTACTTGGGAGAAACCTTTTGCAACTACTCTGGCCTTAAACCTTTCTGGATTTAGGCCTAGTACTGCAGGTTTCTTCTTAAAAATCCATTTACAGTGAATTATTTTCTCTCCTGGTGGCCTAGGCACTAATTTCCATGTATTGTTTTTTCTCAAGGAAGACATTTCTTCTTCCATAGCTAATTTCCAGTAATTCCAATTACTACTATTCTTAGCCTCCTAAAAACTTTGAGGATCATCATTTTCAACTACAACAGCTGTGAGCAAGGCAAATGCAGTTAATTCTGAATTAACCAAGTTGAAAGAATAATCATTTAACCTAGAAGGCCTTCTGATTACTCTTCTTTGCCTATCTCTAGTTAACACATAATCTGACAAGTCTTGACTTGTTGTTTCTGATTCTGAATCAGAGGCATCAGTG
Source organism: Croton setiger (assembly GCA_948099555.1). NCBI lineage: Eukaryota > Viridiplantae > Streptophyta > Magnoliopsida > Malpighiales > Euphorbiaceae > Croton > Croton setiger. Next base: position 6,039 of record CANUEY010336241.1, read on the forward strand.
TGATTCTGAGTTAGAGCATCTTGCTTATTAGAAGGTTCAGTTTGAGGTTGAGTTTGATCAGTTTTAACAGTTCTGTCAAGCTCTACCTCAAACTTGGACAAATCAGATTCAACAACAGTTTTAGAAATATTTTCATTTGATTTCACAAACTCAGTTTCATTGAAAATGACATTTCTACTAATTATGACCTTATTCAAATTAGGTGACTAGACTTTATAGCCTTTAACACCTTGTGGATAACCAATGAAATAGCATTTTTGAGCCCTAGGTTACAATTTCCCTAAATTTTTATATATGTATGCCACAAAACCAAATACCCTAAGCTGATTGTAATTCACAGGTTTTTGATACCACAATTCATTAGGACATGTAAAATTCAGAACAGAAGTTGGAGACCTATTAATCAGATAACAAGTTATGTTAGCAGCTTCTGCCCAAAAAACATTACTAAGACTAGACTCATATAGCATGCATCTAACTTTGTTTAAGATGGTTCTATTGTACCTTTCTGCTACACCATTCTGTTGTGGTGTATAGGTACAAGTCCTATGTCTTATAATACCATTTCTAACACAAAAATTTTCAAATTGATTATTCACATATTCAAGGCCATTATCAGTTCTCAAGACTTTGATTTTCCTATTTATTGGATTTTTAACCAAAGTTTTCCAATCACAGAATTTTTCAAACACATCATTTTTATTTTTAAGAAAATAAATCTAGATTTTCCTAGAAAAATCATCAATGAATGTGACAAAATATTGGAAGGCAGACAAAGAAAAAGGAACAAAGCTACAACCCCACAAATCACTATGTACAAGGTCTAAACAGTTTTGTGATTTATAAACAGCAGTCTTAAAACTATGTTTATGGAATTTTCCCATAATACAAGTTTCACAAGTATTGTGACTTTCAATGTTATCTAGTTTTAAGCTTTCACTTTTGTTCAATTGTGCAAGGTTTTTAAAACCTATATGTCCTAATCTTTTATGCCATAGATCAGAAGAGTTGCAATCTGAAGCAACTGTTCCTACTTCGCCTATTACTGTTGACCCATCAAGGTGATAGAGTCTATTAACTCTATACCCTTTAAGAACACACCTATCATCTTTGTATACTTCTAGGATGCCATTCTTGGCAATGTGATGCAAACCTATTTCTTCAAGATACCCTAAAGATATTAAATTTCTTTTTAGTTCAGGTATATATCTCACTTGATTTAACTCTACTAACTTCCCATTTTCTATTCTAAGTCTAACAGTTCCTATACCTAGAACTTTATAGTAGGTATCATTCCACATTAGAACATTTATTCCAGTTAAGGTTTGATATTTACAAAACCAGTGTTTATTAGGTTTCATATGGTAAGAACAGGCTGAATCAAGTATCCAATCATCTGTAGTTCTGTCGATGCTTACAGTAAGAGCTTCAATGTCATCAACTTGAGTTGATGAATTGACAGCCCCTGATTCTGTCTTTTCTTCTTGTTTTTTAAGCCTTTCTCTACAATATTTTCTAATATGACCCTTTTTCTTACAGTAATAGCAGGTTCTATCAGACTTACTTTGGTTATTTTGATTATTGTTAATGTTTTGGGAAGAGTTGTTTGATTGATGAGAGTTATCAAAAGACTTAGATTTACCCTTCTTGTTCTTTTGTGATTTCTTTTTCACAAACAGAACTTCAGAAGTATTCTGTTTATTATTATTTTTAAGTTCCATTTCCCTAAGTCTTAAGGCATTAACTACATCATTTACAGTGAGTTTATCCCTACCATATTTCAAGGCATCTTTAACATTTTGAAAATTATCAGGTATAGCATTCAACAGAATAATTGTTTAATTATCATCACTTAACTCTTCACCAGTATCAAGCAATTCAAGGACAAGTTTTTAAAAATTATCACAGTTATCATCAATAGATTTCATGGCATGCATTTTAAATCCAAACAATTGCTCTTTCAAGTATGCAATTTTAGACACTGACTTAGACATATACAAAGAATTTAGTTTCATTCATAGATCAGGGGTGTTAGAGTTACCTCTTACCTTTCTGAGCACAACATCAGAAAGGTTTAGAATTATTTTACTGTAGGCAAGATCCATAAGATCTTGGCGCTCCACCTCAGAAAGGGTTTCTAGAAGCGCTTGGGGTCCAGCCAGTGCACGATGGCACTTCTGTTGTACCAAGATAGCAGTCATCTTTTCTTTCCAGATGGTAAAATCTCCTTTATCATCAAATTTCTCAACATTAATTCTGGCAACCGACATTGTTTTCTGTCAGAGAGAAAAAGAAAAAATAAAGAGTATCGAATTCAAAAGAAAAGAAGAGAGAAAATCAAATAAAACTAGGTAAATAGACAGAAACCCAAAGAACAGCAAACCCTATAATCTGAACAGAAACGAAGAAGCATAAAAAAAGTAAACAATAGGTCAGAAAGATACAACCTGATTTGTCTTATTCGATCTGGAAGGCTCTGATACCACTCTGTCAGGGATTAAACCCTAATCTACTTCAGAATGCAAGATTCATCAATAGTAAAACAAGAAACGAATTTACTTGGTTCACCTTACACACAGTGAGGCTACATCCAAGGGGAGAACAGCCAGAGCACCATCATCTTATTAAAGAACCAGAAACGAACAGTACAGTTACAAACCCTAAGGAAGATATCCTCAAATCAACTCTCACCTACAGAATCTTAACCAGTATACAGAGATTCTATCTATACAGTCTATACACAACAATCTCACCGCAACAAAAGGCTCAAGATATTACACAGAGAATTGAGACTGTACAAAACCAAAGAGAGAAAATGAAGGAGCATAGACGATAACTGTTCAGAGAGAAAACAACAGAATACAACAACGTGACCTTTCAATTCTCGTCAAAATAGATTTTATACTTAGGGCAAATCACACACATCACACGTGCCAAAAGAGCTCCAAGTCAATGAAGCTTCCATTCTGACTTCAAGTATAAAACGCAGGCAGCTTCAACACAAAACGCAGCATACAGTTGTAGGCAGAGTAAATCATCATGGGCTTCCAGTATAGGGCTTGGGCAAAAATCCAGGGTCATAACTCACAATTATGTTTGATAAAAATAAAAAAGGGGGAGATTGTTGTGCAAATGCCCTTATTTTGAAGTTTGATCAAATATAATGAATTTTTAAAAGTTTTTAATGATCTACTAAGTGTTATGTGTTGGTTTCCTACAGTTAAAAATAATTTTAGAAGTTAAAAATTGAAGTCTACAAAACTATGTCTAATGTCGCGCCCGCTACCCCTTAAAATATAGTTGTCACACCCGGTCTTAAAAAGGATCAATGAAAACAGAGCAGACCATTACCAAAATTTTAGCTTCCGTAATAGACTCAACAACTAGTTATTTTCAAATTTTGAGAGTCACACTCGCTACAATATGTTAAGAAGATGTCATGTTCAGTCCAGAAGACTTACTCACAGAACAGAGTAGTGTCATGCCCGCTACACTCATGTCTCACTCGTGACACTCAAGTACAAATGGATAAAAATTGATGTGGCACACTCCTACCGGCAGAAATGTTGACGTGCACATAGCCGTTGTAACGTTCAAGTTTATCGCTCCCGCTACAATCATTGGCAGCACTCGTAACACCCAAACAAAAACAGAATTTGTCCAACAGTTATAAGGGTTATTGTGAGTATAAATACCCCTCCCTTCTGTCATTAAGAAGTTATATAACTTTTCTGTTCATTACAATCAATTTTCCAACAACCTCTTAAATGTTTTTTTCTTCTTGTAATCAATTCTTTATGGTTAGGTTGTTGAGTTAGCCTTAAAACTCATTTATTATAATCAAGATTTTGTAAAATGAACGCCTTGGAAACTCTAAGTTTGATGTAAGTTTAGAAAACACCTTTGTGACAAGTATTTAGTTAGTAGAACCCAATTCCTGAGAAAATTGGGGATGTAGGATTGATCAATATTTGAATCACTATATATTTCTCCTTCATATATATTCCCTTCATACCTTATAGTTTTTATCTGTCAACTAATTCACCCCTCTTTGTTGTCATTTTTTCAAGAATTGTGAATACTTTTAGTTGGTTTATTTATTTATTTTTTTTATTAATTGGGTATTCTCCATTTTCATTTAATGGTTCGTGAAACTAATTACTCGAGTTAGGTAGCTGCTCCACCCAATAATGATTTCTCCAATATTCAAATCTGAGTGCTCATTCTCCCAACAGTACTTTTTCTAAGATTCAAGCGTGTGTACTCATCTTTCAACAATGATTTTCAATATTCGAACCTAAGTTATCACCCGAGTGCTCATTTTGAAATGCAATGAGCTTTACCACTGCACCTAATGGTTATCCGTTTAGATGCACTTTTTTTCTTTTTAAATGAATTTGTCAATTTTCCTAACTCTTAAAAGTACATTTCCATATTATAATTTAAACAGAAAAATGTTAGTTTGGCAAATTTAATGGGGTTCATAAAACTCTACCAGAAATATTGTCTTTATTCCTATTATATTCCACTAAAAGAAACTTCCTTTTATTAAAGCCAGTTTGGTTAGCTTTTTTTTACATATATATTATTATTTGAACAATAAGAAGGTGTGTTTTGGTGTAATAATAAAATAAAGTAGGGTTCTATTCTTTTATTTGGATGATCGAAGACGGAAGTTGCTAAGTGGCTTTTATTTTAGTAGATGATACAAAGCTACCATGCAGAGTGAGAATAAAGTAAAATAGGGTTCTATTCAAAGCTTTGATATCTTTACTTCTTTATTGCATGTGATGGTTTTTTAATGTGGATATCATGCACAATATTTTTCAGAAAAATGAGAAGTTCGTGTTCAAAGGAAGAAAAAAATAATAATAAAGAAAGCTAGCTAGTTATGGTGACATGAGGCGGGTATATATAGGCTACGACGTAACCAACGCTTAAACGTTGGATTTATGAAAAAAGAATTGCGGAAAGTGTTGTCCATATTGACATTCCATATTAGATTTAACAATCCAATAGAAAATAAATAAACTAAATCATGGCTTGGTTCAAAAAAAAATAGTTATTTCTTGAAAAGTTAGCATAAAAAGTTTGGTTAATATAAGTAATTTTCAAGAAGTAAACTTTACAAATTAAATATTATTTTGAAAAATTATTCATATAACTTTTATATATAAAATTATAAGAAAATTAGATTTTTATTTGAGTATTACAAAAAATAACAAAAATCACCTTATTATTCGGTTTTATTTTTCATTCAACAATTATGTTGTTTTATTAATTTTTTATTGACTAATAATTAAAAATTATTAGAAGTTAATTTAGAGTATCAAATAATAGCATAGTTTTCTTCTTCCTCAAACTGAAGGATCAAATTATAAAAAAAAAAAAAAAAAACTCTGTTTAAAAAGATACAGTGAGATTGTTTTTTAAACTCATGAAGGAAAATATAAATTTTCCTATAATTATGCATTTTAACTAAAAATAATAACTCATAAAAAATTTAATGAATAAGTAAATGACAAAATGAAAAATTTTTTATTATTTAAATATTTAGATTATAAATAGTAAATTAGACATCGTTTAGTTGAAGGTAAGTCGACTAGAAAAGTGTAACTTTCTAAAAAGCAGATAAATTCTTTTATTTAGTTTATTTTATTCTATCCTACTTCCTAAAGAATAAATATACCAATTTTTAAGTAATTTCCGGTATAAATGGGAGGAAGAGCAACTTTCCAAATTAAAAATGAGAAATTTACATTTTTATTACATTATCAAAACATAATTAAATTATTTTTTTGGCTATATTTTCATTTTCAAATATAAAATAAACCTATTTTCAAAGTTGATTTGATACCAAATGATTTTAAATTATACTTATTGAAAAATAACTTTTTTAAAAAATGCAATTTCGGAAAAGTAAATCCCTTGTAAGTTGAGCAAATGAAACCAAACCATGTCTTCTCGTGTGGGAAGGGAATTAGAATTATTTTCTTCTTAGAAACTTTCTTTTGTGAACCAAATGATATGAATTTCTTACTTATCCGGAAGTTCTAACTTGGTTACTTTACATACCCATAACCAAAACATATCTAAGTGTTTTCTACCAATACGTTAAGTAAAAAAATGTTAAAATAGTCAAACCATTAAAAATATAAAAAGTTGATTGGCTTAGTGTCTACATGAGGTGTATGCAAGTAATATCTATAATCTCTATTATATTAAAAAGTATTAATTATTACTTAGTTAATATTATAATTTAGCATTTGTATTTTCAATATTATATTTTTCAATTACTGTTTTTTATTAACTTCATTCTTTCAATAATTAAAAATATAATAATTCATAAAAATAATGGATCAAATTATTTAATATTTTTTAATAGAGATACTAAAAAATTTAATATTTGATTGCTAAAAATTGAAATAATCCATCGAATTAGTACTCTTTATGAACAATAAGTATATACTAGATCCTCTCGTTATATACTAGAACCTCTCGTTGTTAAATGGGTAATTTAAGTTGATATATTTACTTTTTTTTTTATTATTTTAACTTTATAAATTCACAAAAATACTAAACAATGATATTTAAAAAAAAAAAGAGAGACAGAAAAATATTATGTTAAAAATACATTGATTAAGTTATGCTGGCTGTGACTCTGATCTTGGCCACAAACCAGAATGAAAACTTGAGGATAACCTACTCTTCTTTGGTTATGAATGCTTGCGTTTTATGTTGGTTGTTGTTGCGTTTTGGTGACAGAATGGAAGCCTCTAAGCTAGAGGCTCTTCTAGTACAAGTGGCACGTGTGTTGTTACCCTACATATAAATAGCTTTCTACTGAATATGAGGGGTCACTTTTCTGTTTTCGTTTTTGCCTGTACAGTTTGTAACTCTCTCTCTGGTTCCTCTTTTCTCTCTTCTCTGTCGATTATCTTCTTCTGGTTTATACCTTGATTAAAGCCTTTTGGCCGTGAGATTGGTATGTATATGTGTG
>CANUEY010336379.1:0-51016 GCA_948099555.1 Croton setiger
ATTATATATTTTTATAATTTTTTTTATATATATATATATATATATATATATATATATATATATATAAATATTTATATATTAATTTATATATATATATATATATATAACATAGTAAAAAAAAAAAGCTAATTAATGATAAAATTGTTACTAACATTGTGTAGATTAAATCTAAGCAATGTGGATTCTGGAACCTTAAATTAAAAGAATCAATTAAGAGGAATGGAAAAGATTGATTATCTCTAAAATATAAGCACCTCAACACACACAAACACATTGAGACACAATAAATAAATAAAATAAAATAAAATAAAAACTATATTCTCATGGAAGCTTGTCATTTCAACACATATATTAAAATTATATTTTATGTAACGAAGCCACTGAAAAGGAAATTCCTTTTGCCCACTGCTTTGTTGAAAACAACTTCTCCACCCATATTGTCAGTAATTGCGGGTGCTATTTTTATATACTATACTAACATCAAGACATAACATAAACCAAGATTCAACAAATAATTAGTGTTAATTATTATTATTATTTTAATTATCTTCCTATACAAACAAATTTAGAGAGCTATACCCTCAATTAAGGATTCCTTTTTAATTATTATTACTATAATACTGAGTCACAGCTCTTTCTTTTTGTTGACTATATATATAGCATTTTAATTAATATGTTCATGTATAATATAATATCATTCACTCCATTTTTTTTCTTTGGTAATAAATATTTGAACATATAAGCTATATGTTTCTTTGTCTTGCTATATATAGCTCAGGAGGAAGAAGAAAAAAAGAATCTACTTTAATTTGTTGTCCTTTTCTTGGAGCAAATATATAAAATCATAATTGAAATTACATAAATAAATGAAACATATAAAATAATTTTAGTGTCATTCAAAAACAAATGAATCATAGGCAATGGACTCTTGTTTTTCTTAAATAAAAGGTCACATCCTTGTCACAACTCACAAATTAATAGCTAAATAGAATAAATAATGAAAACATATAGAAATTAGCCAACTCAATTCAAGCAATATCTTTCTTTATCAAATTACAAGTATCTCTAGTTTGTTGGGCGCTAGACTTAATCAAGCTTGCACTGGTTAACTCATATCCAATATTTTCTTTACATACAAGTAATAATCTAAATCAATTACTTTATTATATTTTTTTTTTTGCTTTTTTTTATAAATGTATATAACCATTATGTTTTCTCTCTCATACTAGGAGTGTTACTAAATCCGTATTTGATTTTCATATGTCCGTGTGCCGGTCTACAAAGACTAATGACTCAGGTTTGTGATATCTCAATAGTATAGTTTCGAACATGAATTCTCACATTAGAAATACAATTCCGACACTTATTGGTTAAGTCTTGAATTATTTAAATTTTTGTTAAATTATAAAAATTTCTGTCAATTGATTTGCCTGCGATATACTTGGTTTGCTTATTTATACATTATTTCATGAAATATTTGCAAGCAAGTTTTTCATTTTATGGTTATGCTAAATTTTGTTTTTTTCTTTTATGTCTATTATTCTACTGGGGTCCAATGGTTAACCTATGCAACCGGTATTCAAAAAATTCAGTTCCTAGTTTGTACTTGACCTTATAGACTATAAATAGCAGCAGAGTGGTAGTCTAGTGATATGTATCTGCTTCTGTCATAATCATCCTCTACAACAAATTCAAATCCATAATACAACAAAGTGCTTCCTTCATCCATCTTACCATAGTAGATATTATCATTATCACCCACTTAATTAATACTTTCAAAATTCCAAAACATCACATATATAAATTACCTTGTAGCCAACTTGATAAGCTTTGCACTTCTGAATTTCCCATTTCTTCCAACTTGTTTCTGCTCCATTTCCTGCACAAACATACGCATACACATACACACACAAAAAAAAAAGAAAAAAAAAGAAAGAAACAAATAAGAGTACTCCTGCAGGCCAATTTCTCCAACGAGTAGCTGCATATTCAATTCTAAAGGTATGTGTTTTCTGCAGTAAAAAAAAAAAAGGGATAATGTTAGGAATTTATATCGGAGAAGCATAAAAGTAACTTTTGTTGGTTTAAACCATAGGTGTGCCTTGCCAACACTGAGTTAGACTTGATTCTATTCGCGCGGATCCGCCGCTAACAGGTAAATTGCTGGAATTTTATCAGTTTGATTGGTATTTACTATCACTGGGAGTTTTAGTTTTTTAACAGGAAACCGTTAATGACGTGTTGACAGGCACTCTTTATTTGGTCAAACCCACAATAATGAATATGAGGATTTTAGCTTCTTTCCAAAAGCAAATACAGCCACTAGTAAATTTGCAAAAGGTCATAAATATGAAGCCCTTTTTCCGCCAAAAAGATAAGGTGGTTTTCGTTGTAGGCCCAACCGGGACCGGAAAATCAAAACTGGCTGTCGACATCGCCACTCGAATTCCAGGAATTCCAGGTGAAGTCATAAACTGTGACAAAATGCAAGTTTACAAAGGCTTAGATATAGTAACTAATAAAGTCACTGAAGAAGAGTGTCGCGGCGTACCTCATCATTTGATAGGTGTTGTAGAACCTAATTCCAATTTCACTTCCGATGATTTCCGGCATCATGCATCGGAATTCGTCGAATCTATTGTGGCTCGCGATCGATTACCGATAATCGCTGGTGGTTCGAATTCGTTTATTGATGCTTTAGTAAATGACGATCGCGAATTCCGATTAAGATATGACTGTTGCTTCCTTTGGGTGGATGTGTCATTGCCTGTGTTACATTCATTCGTGTCGGAACGAGTGGATCGAATGGTGAAATCAGGGTTAGTGAATGAGGTTAAAAAAATGTTCGACCCTAATAACACAAATTACTCCCAAGGAATTCGGCGGGCAATCGGAGTTCCTGAACTCGATCACTACTTCCGAAACGAAGGAATTTCAGATACTAAAACAAAGATTAAGATTCTCGATATGGCAATTCGAAAAATCAAAGAGAATACCTGCATCTTATCCTGCCGTCAATTGCAGAAAATCTATAGACTACATAATCGGTGGGGCTGGAATATCCACCGCATCGACGCTACTGAAGTTTTCTTGAAAAAAGGAAATGAAGCTGAAGAAGTATGGGAAGAACAGGTGGCGGGACCTAGCACTATGATTGTGAAACAATTTCTGGAGGATGTGGCTACCATTGTTCCATCAGAGTCTGTCACTCTTCCGGCTACAATTCCAATGGAAGCCATGGCAGCCACTTGATGAAATGTTCATATTGATGAAGCACTCATCTGCGGCGGCGACGATTTCTGATTAGTTTGCTTTGTTTCGTGTTTTTCCGGTGAGACAATTTTGGAATTGGGATTGTACGCATGTAATTTAAAAAATAAATGGGTACGGAAAACATATTTCACGCCAAATTAACATGTATAGTAAGCATTGAAGTTGAACTCTCTCGAGTTGACTGACCTAAAATAAAATAAATATGAGAGGTAAAAAAAAATAGAGTTACCGCTTTGTGAAAATTTACAGCGAAAGTAAAAAGGAAAAGTTGGTCCGTACCGTACAACAGCAATCAATATAGAAATGGGAGTTGGTTGTCCGTACTAGTGTGCGCTGCACTTCATCACTTGTGATACTGTAGGCTTTTAGGAGAGAGGGAATCACTGTCGTGATTTGCAGCTGTAATTTTATATTACTTTTTCTTCTATTTTTGGTTTTTCACCATCAAATCATGATAGTTACATACACGATGGCGATTGTAATATTTGAAATTTGTGTGTTCTAATTTTCTTTTCTTTTCTCAAAAATTAAAATACTATCAATCAATTAATTCCATCCACAAGATTGATCACCCCCACCAAAAGCATAAGAAGATCAACGGTTGTGATTGAACCACTATGCTTAACAAACTTATGGTCTTACTTATATGTAAATAAGCAGTCATTTATAGGAGTGATTATTCAATATTTTTTATCCTATCAAATATTCAATTTATAATTATGAAGTTTTAAAATTTTATCAAATTTATTTTTATTGAACTGTAAATTATAGTTTGATTTTAACACTAATGAAATTATTAGATTATGCTAAATATAACAAATAAATGTTAAAATTTTATTTATTTATTGAAAATGAAAACTTAAAAGAAAATATGAATATAAATATACATAACTATTTATTTGATTTATTTAAACCATAAATTTTTACTGTATACCGAATTACCAAATACCGATTTATCAAATATTGAATTACCAATTATCGAATTACTAAAATGGTAAAAAATTGAATGACCGCTACCGAATATTTTAATAAAAAATTCAGCATTGGGTAAAAATACTAACCCCTAACCATTCAATTGGGAATCTTGGAAAAATGACAAAAGGAAAAGAAACGACAAGTTAATTTGGTGTGACCCATCAAGGAATTGTTTGTGTTTGATGTCGTTTTCAAGCTACAAAATGGTTCCACCTGAAGGATAATAGTGGGTTTACCGCTTTATACTTATACCCACTCACTCCCCTCCATATACAAAAGGCAATGAAATGAGTGGGGCCCAATTGAGAAAATTACAAAAAGGAAAAAATAATAAATAAAAGTAAAAAGACAAAAAGATGACTTTTGTTTTCAAGTTTCACAAGATTAGTATAAAAAGGGTCTTAATCAACTTTTAGTAAAGGAAGAAGAAGAACCATAAGAAGCTTATAAAAAAGGAGCTTGTTTCTATGATTTCTTAAAGCTTTTTCTCTCAAGTTTTTCATGGCTTGGGTAGGGTATCCCATCTTCTTTTAATCTTTTTTCCCTTTTGGGTTTTTGGACCAACCACGGCAAATCCTTGAGCATCTTAACACATTCCCTATTTAATGGCGTAAGTAATACCAAAAAAAGTATAATTATTTGTTTTAACTTAAGGTTTAGTATGCTCTAATTAGCAAAAATTAAATAATACTAATTTAGGACCTACGAGAAATGAACAAATGAACGCATATATATATCCAACTAGCTAGTTTTCAATTAAAATTTAATGGATCATTATTTTTTAGTAATGTGAAAGTGGGAATTAAAGTCGTAATTGTTTTTATTATCATTAAAAATATCTACATGAATGGCGTATATAATATGAAATGATATGACATAAATACTTTATTCACTTATTATCTGTTCTAAATTTCACATCAATTTCATATCGCTTCAGGAACTCAATAAGTCGATATCACTTAAAACTAATTATATCATTTTTAAAAATAGTCAATTATTTTATTTTTTAATTTCAAGTGAAAATAATATTGCATTGCTAATTTTATAGGTTTGGTTAGTGATATAATAAACAAAATTTAAGTAAGTCCGTAGATTTATTTTACTTAGAGAGTGTTTAATCCATAGTATATAATATTCCTATAAAATTTATATTATAAAAAGTAAAACTATTTTTATATAATTATTTATGATAATTAATTAATTATATTCAAATCATATTTAAAAAAAATACAATTTTAATTATTAATTAATAAAATTCAAATCCAATTTTAATAAAGATTACTATATAATTATTCATAATTAATTATATTCTAATAAAGAATACTATTTTAATTATAAGTTAATTAAATTTAAATTATATTTTAATAAGAAATATTATTTTATTATAAATATAATTAATTAATACTATTTTATTTTATTATATTTAATAAATAATTAGTGACTAAATGAGTAGACACGTGCAACTGAACGTTAAAAACACTAATAAAAACACTAATAGATAATATTAGCAACTAATTAAGTACTATTTTGTGAAAATCATAGTATAAGTCCTTTATAAATTAACTAATGTTTGTACCTAAACAATACATATATTGCAATTAAAAGCTAGAAAAAAGAATTTATCCAAATAAAGAAATTAGGTACGGGAGTTGGAATTTTGTCTTATGTTGATAGGAATATCTAGAGTAGGACTTAGGATAAGAAATTTAAAAGAGGTTAAATAAAGAAGAGCTAAGCTATTAAATCAAAAGTTTGAAAATTAAAATAATTAAGTTGCTTAATCTATTCATCTAAGACTGAAGAATTCATGGCCAAGCTTATGCTGACATCACTACAGGCCTGTCACTTTGTATCATGGATTAGTTATAAAATATCATTATCAGCCCATAATTTAATTCTAATACATAATAAGCTGACCTAACTATTAAAATGGCTGCTGCAATCTACATATAGCCATATCTTGTTATAATCAAAGTAACATTTAATCATGTAACCCAATATTTCTAAAAAATATATGGTTTTATTTACTCCCTATCCCAAAATAAGGATTTCACTTTAATTTTTTACGTTATATTTAAGAAATGTATTTTTATTTTATAAATTATTCATGAATTGACTATATTACCTTTGTAACGAGACAAATAAATTATCAGAAACTATAATATATAATTAATGTTAAGGATAAAAATGAAAATTTATTTAGTTATTAAATAAAATTTAAGAGTGAAACATTTATTTTGGAACATTAAAAATATATAAGTATGACACTTTGAGATTAAATTAGTATAAAACTTAATCTAATAAATGACACGTGTAAAGTACTAAAGTTTGCTATTTTGGAAGGAAAAGAAAATTAAGATACCAATAATAAATGTCAAAAGATAGCACTTAGCACATGCACATGCCTTATCAATTAAATTTTAAATTATTTCCATTTTAAGCGAAGATGCAGAAATCGATATGCACAGTCTGCTCAATTTTGAGACTATTATTATTATTATTATAGCAAAATTTAATGAAAATTATGTTCAATTAGTATTATATTTTTTTCCATTTTGGGCGAAAATCTTCTTTTACTATTTTATTATATATATACTCTTTCAGTTGATAAATATAAGCATATTTTACATTTTTATAAAATATTAATTATTTTTATTTTTACCCTTAAAATTAATGAAGAAAGAGTGTTAAAAAATAAATCGTGAGATTTTAGTTACGAGCTACCAATCAGTACCAGTCATTTCGTGCTACGTTTTCTGTTAATTAAATTAACAACCGTATTAATCAATAATAATAATAATAATAATAATTATTATTATTATTGAGCTTATCACAATTTCTTTGAAACTACCTCTCAGAAAAAGGGAAAAAAAAAAAAATCTCTGAAACTACAAGAAGCTATTACACATTTGTACGGATTCACAATAAAGATCATTTAAATTCCCACCCAACTAATTAATCACTTTTTTTTTAAAAAAGAATTAAGAATCAAGTTAGAAAGTCTTGGTTGATTCTCTGTTTCAATACTTGTATTTAAGGTCAAAAAAGTAATTAGAGAAAGAAATTAATTGAGCAAGATTCTTTCTTTATACTCAAATTAATATGATTAAATTTCAACTATATTCTTAATATTGCAATACAGTTTAGAGAATTTTCTAGTTCTGAAAAGTTGTCCTCTAATTTATGATATCTAATAAAAATTTATACTGTTTAAATCCATAATATTAAATGTTTTGCTATTTCCATTAATTATTGTTTTGATTAGATGGGTGGTTTTTTTTAGTTAAATTAAAAATTATATTTATAAATCAAAAATTATAAATGATGTATACAAAGTTTGAGCAATTTAAAATGAATAATTCGTTGTTAAATTTTTAAATCAAAAATTATAGTACATCTGAAAATATTTACTTAACCACCACAAGGGGAAATAAGCTCCTTCAATTACTAAGAGAGCAATGGCGTTTCTCTGCAAAAACAATAATCTTTTCATGCATGTTCTAACCACCGTAATCATAAAATGTTTCATTTGTAGGAATATGATGCAAGCAAATTTTATCCTTCTCCTTTGTCCCTGCCAGGGGTCGCAGATTCTTAGGCCTGCTTTTCCTGGTATGATCTACTCTACTGTACAAACCAAAACCGAAAACACTGCTCAATTACAAGGGAACCTTCGAATTCATGCAGTAAGGTATTGAAATATCCAATGGTGGGCAAAGGTTTTGGTAGTGTTTGAAATGTTTCTTTAGCCAAAAGATATAATCTTTTCATCTTCCACATCCTCTAGCGTTTGACTCGCCAGCCAGTGCAAGGCACCATCGGACAAAAACAGCTCTCCAGTTTACCGTAAACAAGCTACGTCTGCTTATAATATATCCAGGACAAACGAAATTTGGAATGCTTCTCCAGGAATTAGATTTCAAGCCAAAACCCAGACTAGGGTTTGATTTTGGAACTGCCACAACCTTGTAGTCATCGGTGGCAGAGTCATATTTTAATCCCATATGTAAACAGAACCCACAACACACCCGGATACCTGAGGTAGTTTCTTACACTGTCTGCTGAATGGATTCCATAGAGCACGTTGTAGAACTGCCTCGATACTTAGGAGCATTAAACCGTTAAAACAACCATGAACGGATTATATGTTCATCATTTTCGCATTGCAGATCAAGCTTTCTGGCTTTGTAGGCCTCGTCAAGATTAATGACGAAAATAATTATAGGAAGAGGGATATTTAGAAATGTAATCAACTTTCGATTAGTATTGGTTTCCATGGATCTACTCAGATGTTTGTCCCTGAAACTTTCGCTATCTATCTCATGGCATGTTGATTTTGAAACACATCTGAGACGAAGAAGAGACTTTACTGGCAACCTCACCAAAACCTCCAGGACTACCACTACAAAAGTATTCGGCATTTGCTACGATTTTTGTCGTAAATGTGCTACAAAGCTGCAACAATTTTGCGACAGAATTACAATTAAAGGGAATTTTGAGACGTCCGCCACAAATTTGTTGCAGATCTTGTAGCGAATTTGCGACGAAATGCTGTAGCAAATATCGGTAGCAAAAATTAGCCCGGATGGTTGGCGAGAGAATACCCAGGTAAAAAATTGGCAAAAATTTTCGTCGCAAATTAGTTGCAAATGCGGTCTCTAATACACTACGGATTAGCTACCAAAACAATTCACTCTCAAGTTGGTTGCAAACTTGCTACAGATTTACTTATATGGATTTGGTTCCGTCCTAGAATATTAAGCTCAACTTTAATATGCTCAAAACATTGTCCTTTGTATTGGGATTGAATCATAAAAATTTACTCCCTCCGTCTCACTATTTGCGTCCCAACTCTCATAATTATAAATTTTAAGAAATAATAATTATTATATTGGATATAATTTATTTATTGAATAATTTATATATTTTTTACTTAATATTTATCTAACTTTTAAAGCTTATTGTCAATTAATATTTTAAAAATATACAAATAAAATTACTATCTAATTTTATTATAATCTAAAGCGTACTGGTATTAACTTCTGTGACTGTCCTACAAAATAATAGTAGGATATAAATTACATCATGTAGTATTAAATTACGTAGCAGCACACAGGTTAGGTTCGTAGAAATTGTTTTGGCATGAAACGCGTATATAGGAAGTATGATTGTATAACATTAACATTAATTTGCTGGGTTTTGTTTTTACGTGTATATTCCTACGCGCTTTTCCTCACGAGATACCAACTCAATACCAATCATTTTGTTCTACGTTTTCTGTCAATTAAAATATACTTAAACTTCTATTATTATTATTATTATTATTATTATTATTATTATTTGAAACTACAAGAAGCTATTACACATTTGTACGGATTCACAATAAAGTTCATTTAAATTCCCACCCAACTAATTAATCACTTTTTTAAAAAGAATCAAGAATCAAGTTAGAAAGTCTTGGTTGATTCTCTAATTCAATACTTGTATTTAAGGTCAAAAAAGTGATTAAAAAAAATTAATTGAGCAAGACTATTTCAGTTGATATGATTAAATTTCAACTATATTCTTAATATTGCGATCCAGTTTAAGAGTACTTTTTAGTTCTTAAAAGTTGTATGATATCTAATCAATCAAAATTATACTATTTGAATCCATATTTAGTTGTTACCAACTCCTTTAAATGTTTGGTTAGTGTATGTATTCCCATAAATAATTGTTTTGATTAGATGGGTTGCTTTTAATTTATTTTCAAGAAAATAAAAGAACAATTTTCCCACAAATAAAAAATTATATGTAGAAAATTTGAGTAATTTACAAAAAATATTATTTTATTTTTCTTCTTTTTTTAATTTTCAAATTTTTTTCAATAACTAAATAATTAAATATTTATTATCCCTTTAACATTTCAACCTTTATTTGTTAATCTAATTGCAAACACATCCTTAGTGTTAGTGGAAAACTTTATATTTATTTGTGTTGGTTGGGAAAAGTGTAGGTAATTAAAAGATATAGGTTTCTTAAACTAGAAAGACTAAATTGCATGTTAGGATAACTATAGGTACTAAATCATAACTTTTTCTAAAAATAAAAGGAAGTTTCGTGGACCCATCTTTTTTGGGCTCAAGGTCCAGAATTAAAGGTAACGGGCCTCAGATTTGATGGCTATTGGTTGGTTGGTTCGGTTTCTTTGGCCCTTTCTGTACTCGTAATTCTCTCGACCGTTGGTGGTACGGTTGCGAGAAACGAACTGAGTTCAACAAAAATTGCAGCAGGTTCAGTTTCAGATGAGGAATTAGGGATTTTGGATGGCAAATTTTTGTTCGGTTCGACTAGTATTCTCACCTGAAATGCTATTGGCGACGTCAAAAACGTTAATTCCTATCGTAAGTCGAGCATCTCCTCCCACTTCATTCTGTAAACCATATCCATCTCTTCAAATTCATTGTTATTCTGCCTCTGACTCCAGCTCCACCTCTCCACTTGAATCTCATCAATCTCCAGCAATAGTTTTCGTCAAAGGTAATTCTCCTATCTTCTCACGTTTTCATTTGATTTAGCTTTTCCGAATCGGTGATTTTAGTGTTTCCTTTTTCTTTTCATCAATTTTAGATTACGTTTTAGGTATTTTTTTTCATGTGTAGTTTCTGGTTGATAGAAGATTTATGCTGTTGTTGCGTAGGATTGCCCTTGTCAACAACTGAGGGAAGACTGAAGAAGGCATTTTCACAATTTGGAGAAGTAAAACGAGGTACTTTTTTTTATTTAATAAACTTCATATTGTCATGTTCATGTATTAGGTTCAAATGTAAAAATAAATGCTTATTATGCTTTGGGAATTTGAGATTCTATAATCTAGAAGAAACTGAATATGCTATGTAAGATGTTTATTCATGGACATTGGGCTAATCACTTGATTACTTAGGCTGGTTGAATGTGTAATTTTCACTTGAAATGGCATAGAAAGGAGAACAAGGGAGATGACTTGGGATGGAGGATAGTTGCTATAACATCAGGGTGAATTGCAATTGTTATGAATTTTGTTCAAAATATGTTTATTTGTAGATATGTAATTGCTGTCGAACTTTTGACAGACAAATTTCTACTAGCAAAAACAGGTATACTTTTAGTATTAGAAAACTTGTATGAGACCTTATAGATAGTTTTTTCCCTTAGATTTGCTTGAAGCCTCTTGATTTATATTTGTTTTAGTCATTATTGAAATGTGCATAACCTATTATTCTTGATTATCATGGGTTCAGCGTCTATGTCTTACAGTTTATATTGTGTTACAGTCAAAATTGTGTCGGATAAAAGAACTAAGCAACCTTTAGGTTATGGATTCGTTTGGTTGACTAGTGAAGAGTCTGCCCAGGTGGCTGTGAAGGAAATGGATGGAAAGGTAGGCATCTTTGAACTTCGATTCTTCAGCAATGTTTTGATTCCCTAATAGTTCAAGTAAGAAAAGTAAAATAAAATATTTTGAATGACATGATTTTTGGATTTCAGTTTTTTGACGGGAGGTTTATTTTTGTTACGATTTCAAAGCCCGGATTGTGCAAAAGTTGACGGAGGTTAACATCATAATGAAAGTTCTGATATGAATAGCTTGTAGCTTCCAATATGTTCTTCCCTGGGCTTAGAACTGTATTGTAGCAAACTAATTTTGACTCCTAAATTCAAAGTCAAACTTAGTACAATTACAAAATCCATGATCATGTCACGGGGTTGTGGGAAGTAACAACCAACTTGCCTGCCCTTTTTTAATTAATTAATTATAAAGCTAATTGTTTGAGCAAGATATAATGATTAATTTTGTGTATACATGATTGTTTATTTATATTAAATTTTTATAATTTGAATAAGAACAACATATGAATCTAATTTTTTATATTTACAATCAATTTAATTTTATATTATTTATAAATCAAACTAATAATTTTTGGAGCTAAACTCAGAATTATCTTTTTCTTTTTTTTAAGATTATGATTTGGAATTTTTGAAATGCTCAAGTATATTAATTATTCACTAATTTTGGACTATCTAATAGTAAAAGAGATTTACATTGTTCAATCTTAAAAATAAAATAAAATAATCACACTAAAAATAATTAAAATTTGAGCTAATTTTTTTAAAGAAAAAAATTGAGCCAAATTAAGAGTAAACCTGATTTTTTTCCCTTTTAAGTTAAAATTAGTAAATATTTTTTTTAATGGACATGGCTGATTGCTGAAATGAAGTTTTTTTTTTTTATGACTGAAATGAAGTTCTTATTAATTCAATAAAATTTATTAATTATATATATATATATATATATATATATATATATAAGTTGTATGAAAACAAAACATGAATTCACTTATCTGTTATCCAAGCCATGTCACGATATCATTCCTGCTCCACTAGCCAGACCACTGATAGGCAGCGGTAGAGTACGGAAACACGTGTAACCTTGCTAGAATGCCACGTAATTCCAACATGAGGGATAATTTAAAAAAAAAATACTAATTTTGATCTGTAGTAATTTAACACATCGCATCCGCGACTGCATATACTCCTGGCCCCGCATCTTTGTTCTGTTCTAGAGAGAATCCATCCTCCATTCTTTAACACAAAAACTGAGATCCATAACGGTTTGACTCGATCATATCATCTGAGGTGAGGTTCCTGTTGGATTCAACGGTTCAAGATGCATCTGATAAATGCGGTGATGACGGCGAGGATGATGACGACGGTATTCCAATCGAACGGTGAAGGAGAAGGTATACCTTTTGGATCCTTCTTGTGGTTATTGTATGCTGGCATCTCTTGCTTTCTCGTTATCTTCGCCGGTATCATGTCCGGTCTTACTCTTGGACTCATGTCTCTTGGCCTTGTGGAGCTTGAAATTCTTCAACGTAGTGGTACATCCGCTGAGAAGAAGCAAGCAGGTAGGTTATGTCCTTAATTTTGATTTATTTGTCGGATTTTGATTGTTAATTTTGTTTTTCAATTTATTCTCGTAGTTTAATTTTGTTTTTGGAATGTTAGCTGTTATTCTTCCTGTGGTTCAAAAACAACACCAGCTTCTAGTGACTTTGCTTCTCTGCAATGCTGCTGCCATGGAGGTAATGCATAAACTTGCTGGGGTTATCTCAATATTATGGTGATAATAGATAGCAGATTTTTTATCATTCTTGAGTTTTTGGATATTTAATTCCTTTCTAAAATTGAAAGAAAAGAAACATTGTATTGAAACGCTAGAGGCTGAAAATTTATTGTATGAATCCAAATTTAACACCAAATTAATGAGAATTACTAGTTCGATATTATAAAGTGTTGAACAGTATTTGTGTAGTAAGAGTAAGGTTTTTCAAATAGTACAAGCCTGTTAATATTGGATCTAATTGAGTTCTGCTGTGGTTGACTTACATGCTGATGCTGTTTGTGATTGCTATCATTTGTGTCAGTGCTTTGATGTTAAGGCTGCAAACCTAGATGAATGTTTATATATATTAAGGTCTTAAAACCCGAAAAAGGTTTAGTAATATGAGGAAGTTGGATAATAAAGCGTCCAACCCTAAAGCTTATGCTTCTTGGATCATCATCAATGGACTAATGAAAGAATATAGAGTTGAGTGTATTGAATTGAAATGATGCAAAAGAGAAGGAAAATATTTTGGTAACAATTGAGAATAATGTGAATCTATAATTTAATGCATAAATAACAGTAACAAACTATAATACAAGGATGAATAT
This sequence comes from Croton setiger, assembly GCA_948099555.1. Taxonomy (NCBI): domain Eukaryota; kingdom Viridiplantae; phylum Streptophyta; class Magnoliopsida; order Malpighiales; family Euphorbiaceae; genus Croton; species Croton setiger. Next base: position 13,984 of record CANUEY010336379.1, read on the forward strand.
CAGCACTATCCATTAGAATTTTCTTATGTGTTATATTCTTGATATATATATTTTCACAGAACTAAACTTTCCGTTATGGATTATGACTGTGGTATTACAATTTGCAGGCTCTTCCATTATATCTGGATAAGCTTTTCAATCAGTATGTCGCTATAATTCTCTCTGTTACATTTGTTCTATTTTTTGGAGAGGTGTGTATTCTACATATTTCCATTGAAGTACCCTTCTGTGCATCATTGCTTATGATTCAGGATAGGAAATTTGATTGGACGTTACATTCTTTATATGTCAGGTTATTCCACAAGCAATATGCTCCAGATATGGATTGGCTGTAGGTGCTAATTTTGTATGGCTTGTGCGAGTTTTGATGATTCTTTGCTATCCAATATCATATCCCATTGGTAAGGTAAATATCAAGATAGTTTTGACTTCCTCAAATCACAAACTATTTAGCGAGTTCAATAATTTTTTTTGGAGTTAAATAGCACAGAAACTGGCTTAAGAGCTGTGCGCTTGAGTGTGTATTCATGCATATGGAAATTATTCAATTAGTCTGTGTGACTCGTCAAATTTGCAATTCACTGTTTATTTTGGGAACTGAAATCCCTTCTGATCAAGTGGAAGGACAACTTTTTTTTCTTTTGGAATTGTATAATTGCTTGCATCTCAGCTTTTTTTCCCTGCACTTAGTGATTGAATTTTCTGTTTCGTAGTCTTGTCTATAGAATATAGATACATGGGTATACTGGTGCTAGATTAAATAATCATTAGAGTGCTATTGACCTAATGGTGGTGATTTTGTATTAAGATGGATATATTTTCATGGCTATATTAGTTTTTCATGTCTAATCTCGTCTTCACATATGAAGCATGTAATTTTCCCCAAAAGATATCACCTTTCTTTCATCTCAGCATGGTGTTTTGTCATATCAATGTAGTTACTTGTGCAAAATGAAGAAATTTTTTGAAGTTTTTTCTAATTTTAGCTTCTATCATTTAAAAACTGAAAAGGAAAAGATGGTCATTCTAGCATCATGTTCCCAAACAATGACTTGGTTTGATTTTATTTTTTGTGGTGCAGACTGTTAGCTGGATTCGACCTTTGCTCTCTACAATATCAAATATTTCTTTGAATGAATATTTTATTACAGTTAGCTCTTAAGAAATATGTTACTATTACAGATTCTGGACTGGGTACTGGGGCATAATGAAGCATTATTTAGGCGAGCTCAGCTAAAAGCTCTTGTTTCAATCCATAGCAAGGAGGTAAATTATGACATGCGCAAAATTTATGTAAAAGTTACTGGATTGGTCAAAAGGCATTATTAATTATGCTGAAACTGTGAAAATCTTATATGATTTCTCTTTTTATCTTTATAATAGTGTTCTTCTTTGTATATTTAGGCTGGCAAGGGAGGTGAGCTCACTCATGATGAAACAACGATTATCAGTGGAGCACTGGATTTAACTGAAAAGGTGTGTACTATGTGAAGCTGATATGTTCAACCTAATACATACTATTTTTTTTTTTGAATCATAATTACTATTGTTGTAACAATCATTTTACTGTTAATTTATTTTGTAGCATTGAAATGGTTTTAGTGGAAGCATTGTGAAAATTTATCCTTTCAAAACTGTTTTGCCTAGATCTTTTATTGGTTGTTGGATTGTAAATATAATTACTTAAACAAGCTTTAAGATACTATGAAACCATTGATTTTTTTTTTTGACAAACCATTGATATTATATGTAGCCAATATGTTCTGTTTTTTTGAAATGTTCAGACTGCTGAAGAGGCTATGACACCTATTGAATCAACTTTCTCTTTAGATGTCAACTCGAAGTTGGATTGGTTAGTTATGCTCAGGATTGATTATAGTTGACATTGCTTTTTCTCTTGCTTATTCAAAGTTTTCAGCTTTATCTTCTACTTATGTATATACACTTCTCATATTTATACTTCCGTATTACAAAACTGTGAGCTCAGGGAGGCCATGGGAAAAATTCTTGCAAGAGGGCACAGCCGAGTTCCAGTGTATTCTGGGAATCCAAAAAACATTATTGGACTTCTTTTGGTGAGCTTTAGAACTAACAGCTTTGTAATAAATAGAAATCTGGTTTTTCATAACATCTATTTTGTAAGTGGGCATTTTTGTTTGTTCTTTCATGTGGTTAGGTGAAAAGCCTTCTTACTGTCCGACCTGAGACAGAGACCCCAGTGAGTGCTGTTTCAATCCGGAGAATTCCACGGTATGCTAATCATACTTCTTTTATATACTCTCTCTTATCTTTATGTATATTTTTCCTACAGCAAAAAAATTGATAAATTCTCATGTCTGGGATGCTTCTCTAGGGTTCCATCTGATATGCCCTTGTATGATATACTGAATGAGTTTCAAAAGGGTAGCAGTCATATGGCAGCTGTTGTGAAGTCTAAAGCAAAAACTAAAGTTCCTCCGCAAACAGGAGAAACAAATGAAGAAACCAAAGGGGATTCCCATTTGACAACTCCTTTGCTAGTGAAGCATGATGAGAAGTCCGATAGCGTTGCTGTCGATATTGACAGAGTTTCTAGGCTGTCCAAGCAGATCTCATCACCACGTAATGATGGAGCAACTAATGGGTTGTCACATTCATCCGAGGACATTGAAGATGGTGAAGTCATTGGCATCATCACACTTGAAGATGTGTTTGAAGAACTTCTGCAGGTAAATTCTATCATCTGTTTTATGACTTGCTTCCAGTCAGTCCATACATTTCTGTTGCATGCTAATAATAGCATTAACTCTCGGTTATGCAGGAAGAGATTGTAGATGAAACAGATGAATATGTAGATGTACACAAAAGGTATCACCGAGTTCGGGCTTTAAGATCAATTTAGTAGAAATTTCCATGAAATTGAGATAATTTTTTGTTTGACATTGTTGCAGAATCCGTGTGGCTGCAGCTGCAGCTGCTTCATCAGTGGCACGGGCTCCATCAAGTCGGAGGTTGATTGTTAATAAAGTAGCTGTAAGTATATGAACACCAAATGTTAAAATCACTACAAAGTAAACATGTTTGTTCATCCATCCAATTACAGCAAATTGAAAACTGTTCTACACACCTGTAGCCATTATTAACATACTAGTTAGGAGAAAGCTATTTTGTTTTGCGACTCTATTAGGTGACTGAAGCTTAATTATGATGTCATCTTTCATAAATTTTCCCAGGGAGGCCAAAACAAGCCAGGGCAAACCCCAAGGAAGTCTGATAATGATTCAAGTACTCCAAGGTTATTAGGGACTGCTGGTACTGATCCTTCTGGTAAAAAGAGATAGGAAAGGATATCTTTGCATTGTACTCATCTCAACAGTTCTGTTCTGAGGAGAGTTATTTTTGTCGATAGTGCAAGAAATATGAAATAAATGGTTTGTAATATATTGAAAATGAGTGGACTGAACATATTATCTACCTCCTATCAACTAAATTTTACTAATATTGGTGTTCCTTTCTGTGTAATTGAAAAATAACTGTCAAGGGCTTTTGTTCAACGTAAAATTTCTTTATTGGACTAAGGATTTGATTACAACCCTTCATTAGTACCAAACTATGAACAGGAGATGATTTATTGATGGTTGCCAGTTATTTAAAAGGAAATATGCTACTGAATGGAAAGGAATCGAGAAAGTAAAAATTACAATTTAATTTTCGGAAGTTATAAACTATCACTTTAGTCCTTTGAAGATTATAATTTAGTCCTTCATGTTTTTTTTTATTGGATATTCCTTCATGGTCTTTAAAAGAAATCACATTTTTTTTTTTTTATCATTCACAATGAAGATTTTTTCTTTCCCATAAAAATATTAATTCCTTTTCTATATCATCTCTTTCTATTTGTGACATTTAACAAGGAAATAGACCCTTAAAAAAAAGGAAATAGAAAATAGAATATTTTTTCACATAACAAAAATGTAGTAGGATTTGATGTTTGGGGGTTAAAAAGAAAATCAAACTATTTGAGGAGGCAAGGTTGACAGAAATGCAAATTTCAAGTATTTATGAGCTAACTACAAAATAAATAAATTTGAAGCCTAAAATATATTGAAATTAAATAAACCAACAAACAAGCTCTGTTTTCATAAATTATGAAATATACTGAAATTGAAAATACGAGAAAAAGAAATGCAAATACAACTTTCTTTCCATATATTATTTTTACATTTAAAAAAAAAAATACTTGGTTCCTCTTATAACCTTAATGGCTATTTCCTGGAGTTAGCTTCTTCCTACTGGCAAACACTTCTGTTGCTTTTATCTTTTGAAGTTTTTAGTTGACCTAAAAAAAAAATTTACAGACATGCTAATTCTTCATATTCATTCATGAAGATTCATCCCAGCTTAAAAGCATCACAGTACACCTCCATATGATATAAAGGCGCGTTCTTTGCTCCTTCATTAGCCTCGACCACCGTTTCCATGATCGGATTTTCGGTACTCGGATTCCGATCGACGCCAGATGTCTTCCCATTTCTTCTTCTTTCAATTCAACGTTATTATTTGTTGTTGTAATTGTAACTCCATACGCTACGCTAAACCATACGAAGCTTGGTCTTATATATATATATTGCAGAAAGAAGAAGTGTTGACAAGTGTCCGCCCCTGAGTGGGGTTACATGGCAAGTGGGTCCCTTATAGCTCGTCTTTGTCTCCCTCCTTTGCCAAATCACCTGGAAAACGACTACTGGTATGGTGGTTACAGCTTATAATTAAGCTTTAATTATGAACTTATCAGAAACCCCATCTCTTGTCTCTATGTCTCTCTACGTGTAAGAATTTGTAATAAGAATAAATTAGCCCCCCTAAATCTTAAACCAAATCTATTGTTACGCATAAATTCCGGATTACTTTGGATTTTTGCTTCTTAATAACATTCATTATTGAAACTATTATGTTTAATGATTTTGAAAACTATAGAAACAAACAAGAAATCAGAGTATCAGATTTCCAACTGGATTATTAGGCAGAAGAATTTGATTAAAACCCAATTAGGAGATATAATCTATGCTAATTAATTGAGTACAAAGCAAAGATTGTTTAAACAACAACAATAATATATATTGAATTGAAGAGTAATAATCAATTAATTACAAGACCCAATTATTAGAAAACAACAAAAGAATATATACATTATTTAGTTTTGAGGGCATTACCGTAATAGTGCAATATAAATTATTACGTTTTTACGTTGTAAAGAAAATCATGCAAACATAATTACAATTACACGCATTACATTAAAACATACGTAAGATTATAAAAATTCTTACAACGTAATTACGATTACATGATATTCTAACTTACCAGAATGTTTATAACTAAATTAAGAATACTTGTGCCAACAAAGAAGCATAGAAATACAAATCCTCACAAGACAAAGCTTCCCTTTTTGTTGCTTGACCATTCTCTTCCACTTACCAAATCTCCTATTACCCATTTTTGCTATGTACCCAAAAAACTATACACTAAAATGTTACCAACACAATCTTATATTTATTGGCAACTTATCCTCTTCCTACTAATTTTAGCCTATACCCACATATGAAAGAACACTTATTAAGATTGTCAAATTAGGGTTGTGTCATAAGGTCCACTTGTATCTCAAAGCCACGTAGATATCACGTGCAATTTCTCAATATACAAAATAAATTCATCAAGCATTTTCCTACTTTTGTTGAAACTTGCCGGCCATATTTCGTTTTCCTTCACTTCGTCATCTAAACTAGTTTGTTACTATCAAAATTTCAAACATCAACCTTATCTCTACCTATAAACTAACCCCACTTCATTATCACATTATTAGTACTATTTAAGCAAGAAAAAGAAAGAAAGGACCTTTTCAAAACCCCATTTCAAAGTCTCAAAATTTTCTTAAAAATCTAACACTAACCCTAATTTTTTAGCTATTTAACATATTGTAAATGGTTTTTGAAGAAGAGAAAGTTTATAAATGGTTACTAAAATAACTACTCAAATAATTATACAAACACTGGTTAAGCAATTAATTTTACCTAACGCATATTTATATCATATCTCCGTTTCACTACTCCTAAGAATTTAATTCTATTTAAAGATCGATAAGAATTCAAAATCACTCATAATGGATTAATAATAATTGATTGAAGAAGAGTTTAACATAAGGTCAAATCCGTTGAGTCCAATCATGCCCCAAGTGCCATATTAAAGCATAGCAATGAAAGGTCCTAGACCTTATCTTAAAGCAAGGAGAATCAAAGATAAGATCTTTAATGAGCATAAAAATACATAAATGCGTCTGTGCAAAAAGATTGATTGATGTTCTTTAATTGGGCCTTCTAATTACAGATAATAATAATCTGAGTAATCTAATGGCAAGGAAGTGTTTTTGGTCTCTAATCAATGAGACACAATTCATACCAATAGGGTTAATCCACATATGCATTACCCAAACCTCATACAATACATTACACGTGGCAGACATACATAAAGTTTCAAAAGCTTGAAGACAACTAAAATTGCTGTTCTAGCTTTAGTGAACTGATGAAAAAGAAAAAGGAAAATTCCAAGCAAGTGGGTATGTTTGATACTGTTGCAGCAACTGGGTTTTCTTTGTTCTATGTTACAAAAAGTACAATTATTATTATAAGTATTTATAAGGATGTGACCAACTGAAACACCAAAATCACAACATTCTGTTTAAGAAGATATTATTGAATTTGGTACTTAATTTTACTGTTTAAGTAGCTGGCTGAAAATGGAATGGTAGAAAATGAAAGATAAGTCGACTTGTGAATAGCAATAGCTTTGTCTTGATTGCACTTAAAAGATATTAGCTTATAAGCTAGTAATAGATCTTATGGAGGAGATTAATTTGTATTACATTAAGTGTCAATTGTTGGTCCATTTATCTTATCCAGTGTGGAGCTTAAATTGAGGTGTTATGTGGGTAATAAGTGATGTTTGAGATTACGAAAAAGAAAGTTGTGAAATGATGGTTTGGTTTGGATGAGTTTGAACCAAATCATAATCAAGATTTGGTTAGCGGTTTGATTTTGGTAAGATAAGAAGATGAGACAGGGCTCAATTGAGTACTGGGCTAATTAAGATGAAAACCAAAACCCAAAGGAAAGGATACATTTATTATATGGGCTCATCAAGATGAGACCAAGTCCAATTTTCTAGGGTTGTAAATGCAATTACAAATAAATTAGGGGCTAAATTGAAAATTATAAGTACAAATCCGAACAAAACACAAAATTTTCAAATAACGCACAGGACAGGAACATTTCCTTAGCTCAGCTACCAGTCTGTCGTTCCTCGATCTTCTTCATTTTAGCACCTTTCTTGAATCTTCTTCACAGAAAGAGAACGAAAGGAAGAGATGTCGTGCCTAGCGTGCTTCGCGTCATGCTGTGCTACTATGACCTGCGGCCTCTGCACATCTGTGGCTTCTGGTCTATCCAAGAAATCCGCAAGGCTTGCTTACTGTGGTCTATTCGGTCTCTCCTTGATCGTTTCTTGGATTCTCAGAGAATTCGGTGCTCCTCTCTTGGAGAAGCTCCCTTGTTAGTTCCCTTCTTACTTTCTTTGCCAATTTTTTTATTTCTTTGCCCTAAATTAGTCATTGCAAATTTAACGAATTGATAGTCATGTTTTGATCCTTGCACGGTTGATGCTTGGTATGATTTTCATGTTGGAATACGCTGATATTTTTTTATCTTTCTGAAATTTATGTTAAATTCGTAACTTTCGAATACAGTAGTTGGATTTTCTCTATTCAGTTTTATTAGTGCGTGCTGTTAATTGGTATTTCTAAAGTTTAAATGTCCTTAATTGATTGATTCCATTTGGTTTTGATTGCTACGTATAATTGCTAGATATTTCGAGAAAGTCATGAATTACTTTGCAGTAACTAGATTATGAAAAGATACATTGCTTTATTATAGTACACATGGATTTTCCCAATTGCTATTGCAAAATTAGGTATTTATATCATATTATTGACTTGTAATTGATATATTAGTTTACTGGTTTTGAATCAGTGAAATGACAGTTGCTATTATGTTGAACCAATCTTTTGTGTGCATGGTTCAGGGATAAGCTCTTCTGATACACAGTTGAAGGAATGGTATCAAATACAAGCAGTACTTCGTGTCAGCTTAGGGAATTTCTTGTTTTTCGCAATATTTGCTCTGATTATGATTGGTGTGAAAGACCAAAATGATAAGCGTGACTCATGGCACCATGGTGGATGGACTGCAAAGATGGTGATTTGGATTTTGCTCGTCGTCCTCATGTTTTTCATGCCTAATATTGTTATCTCAATCTATGGTCAGTTAAGCTCCTTGGAATTTTGAGTTAACTTAGTCATCATGTTTATCTGCTTTCCTTAACCAGGGTAGCCGTGGAATTCATGTTCAATTGATTAACTAATTCAGGAAGAATTTGGATATTGATAAAACCCGGAGGGCACATTTTCCATCTCCAAGGAAAATTGATTTGATCCCCTCTTAGAACAATTCTCGTTTCTACTTTGGAGCTTTGAGTCTCACATAAAGCGCTTGATTGTATATTTAATAAGGATATTATTATTTTAACAATTTAGTTATTCTTTACTTTTTATGTATACATGCGGTCTGTATTTTTTATTGCTTTGTAGAGGATTGTTCTTTTGACATGTAACTAATATTTGTGGCCTGTGCATTGCAACTTTTTTCGGAAATGTATTTTTTTTCTAGGACTTATCCTCAGTTTTCGGCCCTTCCACCTTTGTGGATCTCTCATAGTTCATACCTCTGATACCGTTGCATTAGAGCAAGGAAAAATAAATTGTTCCTTATGCAACATAGGATAATAAGCTCATGGGCTTGGTCTTACTTCACCATCGAGAAAGAAGACTTAAAGACGATCTTAATTCGTTTATTTTCCATTCCTCAATAATCATACTCTTCTTGACCTAGAACTTTTGCCATTTCTTGAGAAGAATTTGTAATAAATTGTTTTCTAATCTTTTCCTTGTATTTGATGCCAAATGTCGCAATTGACTGATGCATTCAAAAATTGCTTGCAGGAATCACATCAAAATTTGGGGCAGGGATATTTTTGCTGGTTCAAGTGATCATATTGCTTGACTTTACACACACTTGGAATGATACATGGGTTGAGAAAGATGAACAGAAATGGTCAGCTCTAGTTCATATGTCTCATAAGTATCCTTTTCCTCATTATGTTTAATATCTGATCTTTAAATTTTGTGTTTTTAGGTATATAGCGTTGCTAGTTGTGTCAATCGTGTGCTATCTTGCAGCATTCGCATTCTCTGGACTTTTATTTATGTGGTTCAACCCATCTGGCCAAGACTGCGGCCTCAATGTCTTCTTCATTGTGATGACGATGATTTTAGCATTTGTTTTTGCTATAATAGCATTACATCCTACGGTAAGAACAATATCGTGTTTGCCTAATCATTGCTTTCCACATGGAAGTATTATACTTATTTATACCACTTTAACATTTAACTATCTAATTTGCATATATATATATATGTGTATGTGTGTGTGTGTTCTTGTTTCATTTTTTGAAGTAATAGTTGTTTGACTAGGAATAACATTAAGGCTTGGAATTTCTTTTTTAGGTAAATGGAAGCCTATTGCCTGCTTCAGTGATATCGGTGTATTGTGCATATGTTTGCTATACGGGTCTCTCTAGTGAACCACGTGGTTATGCATGCAATGGCCTCCACAAGAGCACAAAAGCAGTCTCAACAAGTACGCTTGTCCTTGGGATGCTTACGACAGTTCTTTCAGTCCTATACTCTGCTGTTCGTGCTGGGTCTTCAACAACATTTCTGTCACCACCTTCTTCACCTAGGTCATCTGGTAATTTTTGTAACTGATGAACATCCTGGATGCATCATTTTTGTGCATTATAGTGACACACACACAAGTCACCGATGCAATATATGTTATCATGTACCAAAAAAGCTAATGTTCTGTAATCTTGCTATATCTAGAATATTAGAAAATAAAAAAACCTCGCAGCTGTACAATTGCACTACAAGCTAGTTATTCCAAATGTTCTTAAATGTTGTGTTGCAGATACAAAGAAACCTCTTATCGAAGAACAGCTGGAAGGAGGCAAAGATAAGAACGAAAAAGAGGCACGGCCAGTTAGCTATTCATATACATTCTTCCATCTGATATTTGCCCTTGCCAGCATGTATTCTGCAATGCTTCTTTCAGGCTGGACCAACTCAACTGAAAACTCCGACCTTATAGACGTTGGCTGGACATCAGTGTGGGTTCGGATGTGCACAGAATGGGTCACCGCCGGTCTGTATGTGTGGACCCTTATTGCACCGCTGATTATCCCGGACCGTGAATTCTAGGTATATCCTTTTTATTGTAATGTATGAAGATACCTATGTAAACTACTCTTCAGTATATACTATTCATCTTGTAACGCTCTCCTCTTGTAAAAAAATGAAAAAGAAAAAGAATTGGCAATGGCAATTGTAGTAGTTTCAGTTTCAGGTACAATCTGTATGTTTTCTGTTAAGTATGTTTTAACTAATGAGATGAGATAAGAAGTCAAGATCATTGTTAATTATCTTCTTTGACTTAAAAATTTATTTCTTCGTAAGTAATTGAAATGTCAAATTTGTTGATTTTAATCTTAGAAAATTGATGCTTGTTATAATGGTTAAAAATGAAATAAATGTTTATAAATTAGCCAAAAAAGAACTATATTGCATATCAATAGGGTAATATTTTATATGTCGTCCCTGAACTTTCATTGAAATTGCAATTTCGTCTTTAAACTTCACCTTTATACATGAGGGCCGCTGAACTTTAAATATTCACTTGCAGGAGGTCTTTTTTTTTATCATAAATTTGAGAATCCGGCCAGCTAAGACGCTCACATTACATTTTTTAACATATTTTAATGACTTAATTCTCACATTGGTTCTTAAACTTGTTGTTATTGTTATTGTTAATTTACACATAATTAAAATTTCTGTCAAAAATGTCCCTCACAACATAGTAAAATTTGGACAGAATAATTTATAAATTTAATAAAAATTTGACCATTATACTTTAAGGACCCAATAGTAAATTAATTAAAACTTTAAGGATACAAAGAATTTTTTTTCTAAAATTAATTTAATAAAACTAGATTATTTCAAATTAATATAATTTTTCCTTCAAATAATTTTTTCTTTTATACCCTTATATATATAACCTCATAGTAATTAAAAAGTAAATTATAGCTTAATTAATTTTAAACAATTAACTCCTTCTGTTCAAATATCTCCAATTTCCCGTTAAAATTATGGAATTTTACTAATTTGACCTTAGATAATTATTTTTATAAATTAAAATATTTAAAAAAAAAAACAAAACAAAACCACTGCATTCTCCAACTCACCAGTGTCATCTCCACCAACACCACCTTCTCCATCTCCACCAAACCACCTCCTTCACCAATGCCATCTCTAACCATTTTATTTACTCTTGACAAATAACTAGAGAAAGAGAGAGAAAGTGGAATTTTTAGCTGCTTCCAATGATACATAACTCAAAGTAGCAAAGTAAGACCACTGATCGACTCCTCATTTTCTGGATTTTCGATTGTTAAGCTCTTTGTCGTCGATATATTTTCCGGGAAGAAAGATATGAATGGGTCGAGTCGTCGGACCAATTTGGATTGCAGATGATCTGACAACTTTTTTGAACTCTTTCTGCCACCTTCTTGCTCCAATAAATTTATGTTAATTTTTAACGAAAATCAATAATATTTGGACGAGGTTGCCTTCTAAGTCTGTCTAGGAAAAAGGATCGTGCCAAGTTTTAGAATTCGGTTTCAAGAGCACTACTTACTTTATTAGTAGGTGTTATCATAATCCTCTAGAATTACAATCAAGCAAAGGACTTGACCAGAAGAGCATAAAGGACACTCTACCAAGCATGTGGGGGTTAGAGAGAGCACAAATGAAACTATACCATGGTACAAAAGAAGATTTCCTCTTCGCTAGGAGAGCCTTATCCGCAACAAGACCTCTAATCTAGTAATAGAAAGAGTCTATCCTAGATGTAGATAAGTTTTATTCTTGCGGACAGTAAGTTAACTCATCTAGAAAATTGGATTGGAACCTGAGAATGACAAAAACAGTATCTCTTCGGTGGAAAGAAGGAGCTAAGTGGGTTGTGAAAAAAAAAAAAAAATTCAATTATGACCAAAATGATGATGGACATTTTTGACAAAGAAACTTTAATTATGAGTAAAGTGACAATAATTAACAAGTTTGAGGTTTAATGTGAGAATTAAGTCATTAAAATATTGTACTGTCAGTGTTTTAGTTACCTAGTGAATATTTAAAGTTTAGCAGCCATGTGAAATTTAAGTACGAAATTTTTCGAAAAAAGTTAAGTGGGATAAAAATTACCCCATATTAACACATATATATTCCTTTTTTTTCCCCTCTATTTACATACGTAACTATTAGCCAAAGAAAAGAATATTGCTTTGTTTACAATATAACACAAAATAAAGTAATTTTTATTTTTCAAGAAAAAGCAGCAGTCCGCAGTCGTATTCTCCACTCTCATCGTCAGCATGTGGTGGTCACGACCAACGCGCCTCCTCCCACCACCACCGCGTACTTCCTGTGATCCTGTCGTCTGCTAAAAAAAAACATATAGATAGCGGCAAAGCAAATCCCTGTTAAGAAAAACCTCCTTCCCCTGCCTATTACTCCCTCATTTCTGAGTTTAACATGCACCAACTCTTTTTAACCATGCCCTCTCCTTCTTCCTCTTCAAAACCCCTTAAATTATCTTCTTCTTCAAACCCTAACCCTAATTCTAATCCAACTCCTTCTTCTTCCTCTTCTGCTCTTCTTTGTAAACACTCTCCATCAGCCACGCTTGACATTCTAATCTTGATTCTCGTCCTCTTCTCCGGGATATTTCTTTTGACTTCTTATTTTTCATACATCTTTCGTTCCCTTTCAATCCTTCTTTCTCACTCTTCTTTTGAAGTTTCCATCAATGTCCCTTCGCTTTCCTTCATTTGTGGCTTTTTGGCGCTGTTTCTCATTTCTTTCCTCTTCATTGAGTTCTGTTGCGGACCGAGATCTCGCAAGTGCGATAAGCCTGGGTGTAAGGGGTTGAAGAAGGCTATGGAGTTCGATTTGCAGTTACAGACCGAGGATTGTGTGAAATCCAGTGGCGCTAAAGAGATCGATAAGTTGCCTTGGAAAGGAGGCACTGAAAGTAATCCTGATTATGAGTGTCTTCGTGCTGAATTGAGGAAGATGGCTCCGCCTAATGGGAGGGCTGTTTTACTTTTCCGATCAAGGTGTGGTTGTCCCGTCGCTAAACTGGAAGGCTGGGGTCCTAAGAAGGGACGGCGCCATAAAAAGTGAGTTTGACTTTTTCTTTTCTTTTCTTTTATATTATCTAATTGTTCAATTTCATTGATTGAATTCGATTTGGATTTTGGTGAAATCAGTGCATTAATTATTTTGGAATGATTGTTTGTATACTGTTTGGTATTTTATCGATTGCCTACAATTAGATTAGATGCACGCATCTGTGGGTTGTTGTGATGTGAATTTTAATTTCGTGTTGGAAGTTTATTTGTTGTTTGTGTCTGCAACGAAGCTTGAAATGGAAGGGAAGTACGACCTTCATTTGATCTCTATAGGCATATCCCTTCTCTTGTGCGTGGGGTAATCTTGGCTGTTACATTCAACATTAGCTGGTGTATTTTTTATGCTTTCCAAACAGTTCTAAAACGTGCATGCCTCTACGAGCTATACTAGAGTTGATGTTTGTACGAAGCATTCTTATAATCATTCTAAAATTTTGGCTTCTGAAGATTGTGTTTTTTTTTTTTTTTTTTTAGTGGAGCATTTGTTTTTGTTTATATGCAATTGTACAAAAAAAAAACATTAAACTATTGCTTTTTTATATGTTCTTTGTGTTGGGGTGAGTAGGTAATTCACTATGCATCTTCTTGTTAAAATACATAGAATTAAGTTGTTCACTTTTCCTTTCATCGTGGGATTCCCCTCTTCTTTAATGGAGAAGGTACTACTTAATTATATGTTTTCCAAACACCATATATGTGGTGTTTTAAGTGCTCAACTTTTAGTTTTTTAAGTTTTACATTAGGCCTTAAAGCTAAATAGATCACATTTATTATCCTGGGACCATGACAACAGAATTTGAATATATAGTATAAGTTGCACAAGCAATGATGTTTTGATTCAAAATCAGTGAAGTTCAATTGAATGATATTTATGATTTGCTTTTGAGATTTTTTCTAAGGTATTATAATTCCATAATGGTCTGTTTGAATTTGGAGCTTTTTTTTTTCTTTGTCTAAGTGCTACTAGTCTTATATTGCTATCTTAGCTGGGTTTTGTTGGTTGCATCTCATATAGTTATAAACAAGCATACAAAAGGATTTTTTAAACTTTGTTAAAAAGAAGCCAAGTTAGAGTCAATATTTAGGATAAATTTTGATGTTAAAAAAAAACATGGCGAATTGCTTTGAATTGTAAGTTCATATGTATACTGTAGAAGAACCATTTGTCATGTGTTTATACGTTGTTCCATTCCAAATACATCCTTGTGGTATAGATGACAGGAAGCGTAATGTTTTATCAATCAACTTAATTTTCTCTGAGATGGTTGTGCCAAGCAGTATTTTGCTTTGCCTCAGTTTCTTAACTTCTTTTACATGATATTCAGAGTGCTTTTATTGCTTAAAGTAAATTAGACATTTCAGCAAAGTGCTGTGTACTAGAGACTCTGATAAGCTTGCCTGATTTCTACTTCCTACATATCTGCATTTGAACTGAGGATTGTGAAGAAGCTGAGCTGAGCAGGGCATGTTTCCTTCTTTTTATTTTTCTGTTCTGAAAACAAGTATGCTGAAAAATGAATTTCTGTCTTACTCATGCTTTTCTCATATTGATGTTTTCCAAGCAGTAGCTTTACTATTTCATTTGTCAAGGTAAACGACCACATGACCTTGTATGTGTTCTGAACTTTGGAACAAGATATATCACGGGTTCATATTAAGAGTTAGAAGAGGTTGTAGATGAACATCAATTTTCGGTAATGAAGAGATTACAACTATGCATAAATAACATGCACAAATTAGTTCTACTCAGTAATTCTAGATGAAGTACTAACAATTCAGCATAGAAGATGCACAGGAATTGTTTTATTAATAAAAAAAAAAATCAATTTTTGCTATGTTCTTGAATTTCCTGTGTTTGTATGAAGATACATCTTTTAAATTCGTGAGAATGTGAAAAGACTGGTATCATATGGATTTTCAATTGTCATTTCATGTTAAAATAATGCATAGACTGTTTATAATGCTATAGGTGTGTGCATGCATTCATTGTGATTACTTAACTTGTGACTTGCACATGTAACATGACTATTTTTGCCCTCTTTTTTCTTCTGCAAATAGTAAAACTCAGGAGTTCTTTGAAATGCGGTATGTATGCCAAAAAAAGACTACCTAACTATATTGAAATACTTAGCTGTATTTCATGACAGCATTATCATGCTACATTCAGGAGAAACTTGTGTACAAAAAAGGTATTGCATCTTACACATGAAATGGAATTTGACCTTTTGCTTGGCGATCATAGAGTAAATTATATTTTAGTTTAAATCAATCCTTATCTTGTGTTGTGCGGCCTGCTGTTAGTTATAAGCAAATCGTATATTCCTTGTGGTGTCATATAACATTTTCTTGCTGGATAACATTCCTTCAACATATCCACATTCATATTCCCTTTCTTTTCTCTAACAGAATTGCATAGTTTAGGCATTTTTCGTTCAAGAATATTTCAAGCATTTTAAGCTTTGTACTCTGCAAATATTGTAATTTGTCACTGTGATCACAACTTGAATCTTGTGGAATTTGTAGGGCGTTGTCCAATGTGGCTGCTAATGGAGGAGGAGATCACCGCTGATTTTCTATTTTTGGGACTCTTCACTTTGCATATTTATCTCCTCTTTAGAATCTTGTTTCCCCTTCCAGATTATATGATTGTTCATTTTGTGTAGAAGACTACTGCACTCTTCATCAGGACAAATTTTCTAATCCCGTGAAATGGTGGCACGGCAGTGGTTCATCTCAAGAATTGTGTATCTGCTTTTTCTTAGGGAGGATATACTGTTTTCATTTCTGAAAAGATATACAAACCCAATAGTGACTATTTTCATTTCTGGAAGAATATACAAGTTTAATGGAATAAATACATATGATCCACGCAAACAGATTTTCATAATTGACTGTGTTTAGACGTGCCTATGGTTTGGCTTCTCTAGAATAGTCTCTGCAGCTGAAAAGTGGCTGCTATTACAGTTCTTTACATACTTTCATATTAACCGGTTGTATTTATCATATCAAAGTGAGCTTCTTCAAAGCTAATCCTACACATTTTATAAGGCGATATTTCTCACAAAGCTATCAAACTGCAACTAGTCAGGGTGGTAAAATTGGTTTAGTTCGAAGTAAACTGTTGCGTCATAGTAGTAGTCTATCTGGAAATAAATTAATGACAGAGTAGCTGGCACCGGCTCTTCAAAACGTCAGCGTCTTACTTGAAAGGAACAAGAGGGTGTGCTGCATGGTAACCATACGACACAATCCCGCAGGTCATAAGTCGTTCATTTCAAGTTCTTCCTTCCCTCCAAAATCTCTCGCCTCTACTTTTTTCTTTTTAAACTTTCTATTGCAAAAAAGGTTCTCATGTTCTCGTCTGATGATACTGGCTTCCAAATCCAAATTCCTTCTCGGACCTATAGTCTCTCCTCGTTCAATCTCATCCGCATCCTCTTCCAAATGGGTCAAAAGCCCTCATTTTTCCCAGCAGCAAGAGAACCTACTTCTCCATCTCCACGATCTCGCCAATCGCAGATCAGACCAAAAAGATTCCGACTTCGAGCAGGCTTTGGTCTCGGCTCTGAAATCTTATTCATCCGATAAGTCTATTTGTCAAGGCCAACAACTTCATTGCCTTGTTTTGAAATCCGGCCTTGATTCTAACAATTTCATACGCAACAGCTTGATTAACACGTACGCAAAATGTGGGCTTTTAGTTGATGCTAAATCCATTTTTGATTTGTGTCCCAGTTCGGATCCTGTACCTTATAATATAATGATTGCTGGTTATGTGAAATCTGGTAAATTAAATGATGCCCACAAGTTGTTTGAGCAAATGCCTAAAAAAGGTTGTGTGTCTTATACTACTATGATGATGGGTTTTGCCCAAAATGATCGTCTCAGTGATGCAATTAACCTTTTTAAGGAGATGAGATATGTAGGAGTGGTTCCCAATGAAGTGACTCTGGCAACTGTCATCTCTACTTGTTCTTATCTAGATGGGATTTGGGGTTGTAGAATGCTTCATGGATTGACTATCAAAATGTCGTTTGATGGTTTTGTTCTTATTTCAACCAATTTGTTGCATATGTATTGTGTTCGTTCAAGTTTAGGTGAGGCAAGATCATTGTTTGATGAGATGCCTGAAAGAAATATAGTCTCATGGAATATCATGTTAAATGGCTACTCAAAAGCAGGTTTCATTGATTTGGCTAAAGAAGTTTTTGAAAGGATCCCATCTAAAGATTTAGTTTCATGGTGTACAATGATTGATGGTTATGTACGAGTGGATAATTTAAATGGAGCTTTCACAATGTATCGGTCCATGGTATCCTTAGGACTAGTACCTAATGATGTTGTGATGGTTGATTTGATTTCTGCATGTGGGAGAACAGTGGCAAATGGTGAGGGTCAGCAATTACATTGCACTACAGTGAAGATGGGTCTTGATTCTTATGACTTCATACAGGCAACGATCATTTATTTTTATGCAGCTTGCAGTAGGATGGATGAGGCTTGTTTGCAATTTGGAATTTGCAGCAAGGACAATATTGCTTCTTGGAATGCCGTTATTGCAGGATTTATACGAAATAGAATGATGGATCAGGCAAGGCAGCTTTTTCATGACATGCCAGAGAGAGATGTATTTTCATGGAGCACAATTATTTCTGGTTACACACAGAGTGAACAACCCTACTTCGCATTAGAGCTATTCCATAGGATGGTAGGAAGTGGGATCCAACCAAATGAAGTAACAATGGTGAGTGTTTTCTCTGCAATTGCTACTTTAGGGACATTGAAAGAAGGAAGATGGGCCCACGAATTTGTTCATATTAACTCCATCCCTGTAGGTGACAATTTAGGTGCTGCAATCATTGACATGTATGCCAAATGTGGGAGCATCAATGCCGCCTTAGAGGTATTCTATCAAATCAGAGATAAGGCAAATACCGTCTCACCTTGGAATGCAATCATTTGTGGCCTGGCAATGCACGGTCATGCAAATTTATCTCTTGAAATATTTTCCGATTTGCAAAGCCGCAATATCAAGCTCAATTCAATCACATTCATTGGAGTTCTCAGCGCATGCTGCCATGTCGGGCTGGTCGAGCTAGGGAAAAGATATTTTACAAGCATGAAGAGTGAACATAACATAAATCCAGACATCAAGCATTATGGTTGTATGGTCGATCTCCTTGGCAGAGCTGGGTGTCTAGAAGAAGCTGAAGCAATGATACAGAGTATGCCCATGAAAGCTGATGTCGTGATCTGGGGCACATTGTTAGCAGCATGTAGAACACATGGAAACGTAGATGTGGGAGAAAGTGCCGCAAAAAATTTAGCAAGATTGGAGCCATCTCATGGAGCAAGCAGAGTTCTTTTATCCAACTTATATGCTGATGCAGGGAAGTGGGAAGATGCATTTTCTGTGAGAAGAACAATACAGAGCCAAAGAATGCAGAGATTGCCGGGCTATAGTGGTATCACTTGATATTTTATAGTGAACGACTTCTGTTTTCTAAGATTTATTCTGTCATTTTCTTACGTAACCCAGTAAAAGTTGATAGATTTTGTTTAAGTTGACAGATTTGTACTTGCACAAACTATCTTTTTTCACTATAAGGTGAAAATCATTCATTTATACAACGTGTGCAGCTACAAAATATTTTTTAATGCACAAAATGCCAGTAAACTGAAGTCCCCAACTATACATATGTTATACTACAGAACTGCTAACCTAGAAAATTTAAAAATGGAATTCAGTGCTCATCAATTATAAGCTCAGCAGCTGCACCCACCGTCTCGAGTCCACCAATTCCCAGCAATGCCAGGGCAAGTTCTTCCTCATCCCACCGCCTCAAACCTTTGCTCAGTCTCTTCAGAACATCTGCATCCACCTCCAGCGCCCAAGATGGTGTGCAACCTACCATTAGACTCAAAAAACCTGATACATAGGACCTCCAAGTTGCCCAGTCGCAGCCCAGCGATATTTTTCCATCTAGTGTACTTGCTAGGAGTTCCATGTGTGCACCTAAGACTTTAGGTCGCCGCTTTGATGCTGATGCTGATGAATCAATTCCCCAAGCAAATGCTCCACAGAGTATGGCAAAATAAGCAAGTGCATATCCCTGAAGCATGGCAACCATCCCTTCTGGTCCTTGCTGCTGCTCGGACCTGTGGACAGCTATGAACCAAGATGGCAAAGTCTCTTTGAACAATGACTGAACCAAGCCTACACCACCGGATAACCATACTAAAGAAGCTCCGAGAGAAGCCGCAAGTTTCACTCGACTCATGGCTGCGGTAAGAGAAATCTGCCCACATCTCAGTCCATTCTTTGTTTTTTTTAACTTCTCTAGTTTCTCTCTAGGGAGTCCACTGCAAACTATTTCTCTAACAGAAAGCATGATAAGAGAGATAATTTCTTCTGTAATGAAGACAATTTCGCGAATGGCACGGTAAACACGCAAGTACAGAATTCCTGGTGCGACAGGAGAAATCCCACCACAGAAATGAGAGCCAAATCCATGGCCAAGAAGTGCTCCTACACCACCGTTGCTTGCAATAGTTGCAGAACCAAGACCAAGTGTGGCAGCAAAACAGCTTTTAAGAAGTTGAAACACTGCATTGCTGTTGTGGAGGAAAACTGTACGAGATGCGGAAAACACAAGGAAGTCAAACCACCGCTTTGCCTTTTGAGTCCACAGGGAAGCCACGATCGGCATGCAAGGCCAAGGACAACCGGCTGCGAGCGACTCCAAGGCTGGACCAGCTAAATTGAGAAATCGTTCTGAAGCTTTGTCAATTTTATAGGTTATGGTGAGGCTCACAAAAGCAGCCAGGGGCAGAGGTAGTGTAGCTGGAGAGCTCCCTACTGAGAAAATGACATTTTGTTGGTTAATTAAGATATCAAAGGAAACACTTTGACAGCAAACCAAACAAGAAAGGTATTATTAAATCAATTTAATAGCCAAAAAATCATTTAAGTTAAATGAAATCAATTCAGTTGCTCTCCCTCTCTCTCTCTCTCTCTCTCTCTCTCTCTCTCTCTCTCTCTCTCTCTATATATATATATATATATATAGGTTTGGTGAAAATATCTCACGTGTAAGAGTGCTTCAATGACATATATCTGTGTGCCAAATATTTGCATTAACCAACCTGCAGTAAGGCTCGGGACATCAACACCGGTAGCAGCTAAGATTTTCTTGATCTTATCCTCAACGTTGGACAAATTTGCTGCAGGACTCGGCCAATCTGTACCATTCATAAACACTGGCTTCCAAACACCTCGACTCACTTCTGCTGAAAAGTAGCTTACAATGGTTGCCAAAGATGCAGGAAGAAAGTCGGCTAAATCTTTAAGCCCTGAGAGTTCAAAAGATTCCGGGTTGTGATACCACATCTTACAGGAGCTAGATACAAAGACAAAAATGTTTCAGAAAATTGGACTGACCTGTCGCCAATTCTCGTGGAGAAAGCCTTCCATGAGCACAGGCAGTCAATGCTGCGTCAACCACGAAAGGAACAGATTCCAGAATGTCCCATGCAGGCAAGTTAGGCCTTAAAGAGGAATCTTCAGATGCAGATGAACCACTACTTCCAGAAATAGTAGACAAAGATTGACTTCCTCTATTAATCTTTCTAAACATCATGTTAAGAAGCACATCTACAATTTGATGAACAGGCGTTCCCTGAACAAGCCCAGAGAGGGTAGATGCTATACATTTCTGATGCTGCCTATACCAGACCTTTAATTTGGGAAATGAGTCAACAAATACTGGTTGTGGAGATGATGATGCCGCAACGGCGGCAAGTCTCCTTTTGTTTCTGTCCTTATGGTTTCCAGACAAGACTAGGTGGGAGTTCCGCACTGAGAGAAGGTATTCAGGAGTTAGCTGGGATGCAACTGTGGGTACATCTCCGACTCCATGTTCAAGAGGAGGATGATTAAACCTCCATAGCTTTAAAAGAAGTGCAAATGCATTCGAAAACACAGCATGGGCAGAGATTTCTTCTCCTGTGGGAAGAGTCCATGACACATCGGGCACACATGATCCTAAAACCTCACATATTGGCATCAATGAGCTTGCAAGTTGTGGGACCTGGCAAGAAAGCATAGAATAGATCAGGGAAATAAGAATGGAGAAGAAAGAAAAATATTTAAATGATGGAATCAATACCCAGTTACAGAATATTCTTTGCTCTTGAAAAAAGAAAATCATACCAAGCCATGTAATGAAAAGATCTGAACACAATCAACAGATGCCAGTCCGACGATAAGAACGTTGAGTATTGGAGCATAGCTAATCCAATGGCTGTCACCACCAGAATAATTTGCAGGAACTGGAGGGGATAATAATCTAGTAATGAAATGAACAGTATGTTCCTGCAAAAAAAAAAAAAAAAAGATATCAACAAGCCTATCATGGCTGATTGTGCAAGATCCCAACCCAGAAACCCAAAAAAGAAGTAGAATTCTTTTAGAAACATCAACCTCTTACCTGTATGTTCCAACCCCGAAGAAGAGAAGCCCCGCAAAGAATAGTCGCAGCAGATATCTTCTCATCATCTGGTCCTTTGACCGCAAGATCATATACTTTCTCAAGCTCTGCTAAACTTCCATCAAATCCACGAGCTTATTTCAGTTGCTTTACACCTTTGTTAGTTTACAAAAAAGAGCATCTGATATACCTGACTTCAGGAAAGAAAAAGGTGTAACTGAAGACCAGGCCAAAATCAAAGAAATTAGATGTAACTAAAATTTATTCACATACATAAAATCCTTGGGCTTTTGACATTATACCCTCCAGTTATCACAAACTGAAGGACTCAGAACATTGACAATCAAAAGAATAATTCAAGCATCAACTTGCTAATACGAAATTTGGTTTAAACTAGGTCATTTTCAAAGTCGAGGACTTCATAGACATAGGAACAAATCCCATATGGGCAAAAACCATAGCTCTGAGGAAACAAATTTTAACTGATTAAATATGATGTATATAATAAACTGCATTAAGTGTGAGTTACCTTGAAGCGGGAGTTGAAACCAGCGCGCTAATCATTACTGGGGTAAGTGGAGCTCCCTTCATGAATGATGACCAACCAGGCACCTGAGCTGACACACTGGGAGGTATTTGGTTGATGCATCCATTCACATAACCAGGCCAAAAATATGCTGATGTGTCCAATAAGTTTCTGGCAATACAAGCCTCAACAATCAGATGACGCATGTTTCCAGCTGACCAAAACAGCATAAAAACAATATTAAGAAACTACAAAAATATGTTAAGTAACTGGATTGATTTGGCTATGATCAACTTACAAGAATTAATTGGCATGTCTTTCAAGTTGATACAATCAAAGTAGGCACTTGAAACATTAATTCCTGAAACAAACAACATTGCTTTTGCTGCTGCTTGATTGGCTGCTGATACAACTGATTGAGGTGGACTCAGTAAGCCTTGATATTCACCCAGTAACTGTAAGCTCGAGATCAAATCATTGCGACGCTTTCCTGTGATCTTTTGGTTCGTGGGGCTACATTCTGCTTCATCAATAGGCACATTTTCCTCTTCTTCAATAAGATCAGCAACCACAAGAGGTACAACAGACAGTAATATGCATAAGCGAGTGTCCAAGCGAGGAATAGGGCCCTCAATGGGATCCCTTTCCTGAAAGTTGAGAATTGTAAATGAGTTGCAGAAATAAGCTCTAGTAAAAACAAGGAATTATAGTCATTTTCTTTTCAATAGAACAGAAAAAATAGTAAGGTTGCTCCATTCTCATCCAGTCACAACATGAAAAATCTTTAATTTTCAGGTTCAAATTATTTTAGAGCGCTTAACAGAGAGAAATTTTAAGTTCAGCCATGAGAAATTCTAACCCTTTGAACAAGGCGGAGAGCGGCAATCCAAAGGCCTAAAAAAGTGTCATGCCATGTGGTATTATTTATTGCTTGAAGGGTTTTAGTCAAACCTGCAGAACATGAAACATTAATTTTGTAGTTATACCACTTGAAAAATATTTAAGAACCAAGGGGAAAAATCTGGCCTGGCCTTACCAGTTATGATTTCAATGGCACTTGTTGCATTAACTTGATATCCATCCATGGCATCTTCTAATGCAAGATCAAGAGGAAGCCAAAGAGAAGAACGACCAGATCCATGGCAAAGACCAGCAGAAGACACTAAAGATCCAAAAGCCATAACTGCATGGAACTTCTGCAGAGAACTTGTTTTTGATTCTAGAGTCAATGCTACATGAGTTTCTGAAGTTAGTTGCAAAAGATCTTCAGCAGTTAGAGCTTTTGAATTTCTTAACGCCAGCGAATTTGCACTAAGCATCCTCAATCTTTGGACAAATGTACTCCATTGTGCAGGCCTAACAAAGCATCAAGGAGTTGTGAATGAAAAATTGCACATCTTTATGGTCAATGAAAAACACTAAGAATCTAATTTCAAGGTAAAATCAATGTAAGAAAAGTTAGTAAATGCACTTCAACTGGCAGATGATCAAAATAGAATAACGATATTTGGGAAGAAATGGTTACAGATTAAAAAGATGCATACAAGTTCTGTCGAGCCAAGTAAAGAATCCTTGAAGTAGTTTTATGTTTTAGAAATAGACCAATCATCTCAATAGCCATTTCAGTATTCAGATTCTGTAATTTCTCATGGTTTTCAGTCCTCTTCTCATCATAACTATCATGACCATCAATCTCCATTTCTTGAGGCTTTGTTGCCCATCTGGACTTCTTCTCTGGAGTAAGTTCCAGCAACCCTTCATCATCCAGTGAAGCATCTAGCAACTGCCACACAATTGAATAGATAAACTCAACCACAAGAATCCCAGGATCACCAGCTGGAAGACCAAAATTCTGGGACAAATGGAGAATGGCATCGATCGATTCCATGATCCTACTCAAAGAATGTGGAACAAATCAAAACTAATCCTTGTCAGGAAAACCAATCATTAGTTAATCTGCAGTCCTATTGCATACAATACTTAACAATAACTCACTTTGCATAATGTGGCCCTTTAGTTAAATCCTTGAGGGAAAAAGCATGTCTTTTAAGAAGTTCCATAAACAGCCTATATGCCACTGGTCGAAAATGACGACATGGGATGATCCTATAAATAATAAGTAATAATTATCAAATATGCCAGAAAAAAATACAGAAAACAATCTGGTCAAAAATGGGATCATCGGATTAAAAAACTATGACATAAATAAATACAAAATTAGTAAACAACGAACGAAGATTAGACTGGAGCTTCAAGTTCATAATAGGCTCAAAACAAATAACAAGCAATATAAGCAGAAACATGAGACAAAATATAAGATAGATGAAAAATATACACAAAATGGCCATATACCAAAATTCAAGATTAAATTGTACAAGAAGCTAACATCACTTGAATTTGTTTGGGCAAAGGAAAAATTTAAAGGAGAAATAAAAACACTACAGTATTAAAATTATAGGTTTTCCAATATGCTATAACAAAGTGCATAGTAATAAAATCAATTTAATCCTCAGCCACAGAAACCAGAGGAAGAGAGGGGAAAGTCAACTTAATGTTCTTTTACCTGACTAAATGGGTTGACTTTTTTGTTACCTGAAATTCACAAAAATCTTTAACCGAAAAAGTCCATCTTTCTGTTTCAGTTCTTCCAATTTCTTAGAAGCATGGTAATATATTAAATTGACAATCCAAGAAAATGTGAAACTAGAAAAGATTATTAGAAGGGATCATTATTGAAGAAAGCTACAAGCCTGAAAGTTGGATAAGCTTCTGAAACTAAACGCAAAGCCAACACCTTTGGTCAATTGTAAATGAAAGTATCAAGTAGTTATGCAAAAAAAGGCAAAAAGACTCAAATTTTACGAACTTAAACACAACAACAAACAAACCCAAAAAAGGAAACCCATCAAAAGCAATACCATAAAAATTTCCAGAAAACTAACCTATCAGAAAGCAGAGCAAGAACCATTAAAGGAGGCACAATCTTGAGCAACAAAGCCTTTTCTAGAAACTTCCATAAAATGGGTACATTATTATCCCAACAAATGTAAGAAACCAACACATTAGCAAGCTCTGTAGAAGGCATAGAAACTCCACTATTGCTTAAATTTGAAGATATCTGTAAAGCCCAGAGCAGAGGATCACTGCCCTTCTCTTGAGCCAGCTTCGTCATCTCAGTAACACAATCCCATATATTATTACTTGCAGCCGTTGAACCAGCCATCGGATATTCAGGGATTTATTTCAGTCGAAAAAAAAAAAGAAAATTTCAGGATTGTAATTTGTACAAGTAACAGAAGTGGGTAGAACAGCAGAAATGGAATCTGTTTTTTGGGTTTCTGCGAAATTTGAGGGATGAAAATGGATGGGGAAATGGGTGTTAAACTTTAAAAATATAAACAAATCTAACCGTATGATGTGAGGGGTGGTGGAGGGAATATATAATATTAAATTTTGGGAACAGAGAAAATAAAAATCGGAAGTGCTTACAGAAGGGGAAGAATCTCAGATCCAAAATGGATCTAACGACGTGTCTATGTGTATATATGTAATAGGTCTGATCTAACGGTTGATGGATACTATTAGTTGACTTATTATATTATTATTATCGGCATTATAGTGATAGTCATGGCCGGTTCCACATAAAAAAATCAGCCGTTTTGGTCTGACGGTTAATCAGAATAGGTTTGATGTTGAACTGAAACTGTAAAGTCCGGACGGAAATCATAAAATATACGATCCGGTTCAGGTTCAAATATTTTTCTGAACCGTGACCTGCCATGAACTAGAATCGCCTATGAACAGTCCGAAAAACTGCTGGTTAATCGTCTAAACCGTCCAAAAACCACCGGTTCAGACCGCCTATTAATCAATCCGCCATAAACCGGCGGTTATCCGTCCGGTCTCGGTCTCCTAATTCGCACGGCCTGACTCGGTCGTAGCGATGTCTAATTAATTAACATAGTATATTTTTATAATTAAAATCAGAAAAAAAATTAAATAAATAACTTTAAACGTCACCAAATTTAAGTAATGTATAATATAAAAATTTATTTTTAAAAATTTTTAATTTGTTTTCCACAAAGTTTACAAATATATACATAATATTTTCGTTGGTGTCCATTTTATAAAAGGATTAGGAAGTAATAAAATTATTGAAAATTATTAGAAAGGCATATACTTTTGTTTATATTTAGGACATACTTTATTCAAATATTCTTTTAGTCAGAAAAAAAAAAAAATATGAATCTAATCTAATGTCTTCATTAATAAGGGTGTATATAAAATAATTTTACAATATTAACTTAATTTTGTAATAAAAGACACTTTAAATTGAAAATATAGTATATATTTTTAAGTGAACATTATGAAAATGAAAGGATTAAATTATATGTAAAATTGATGTTTTGCTTTTAATATTTATTAAAAATGAACTGACATATGATCCAATTTGATTCTTTTATTAGATAAGTGGATTATAATAAATCTTTTAATTTTATTTTTGCAAATAATTAATTTTGAACACATTTTAAAAATTAAGGTTAAAAAAAAGTATATAGTATATTTTATTTGGCAAATAAAAATAAGCCCATTTTGAAGTTTGGAATAGAGTAATTTGCAAGTACATGGATCAATTATAGAGTATTGCTTAAATATAGGATATGATTATTGTTTTATGATTTGAAAATGATAGTAAGATAGAGAGCATACACCAATATGCAAATTTGTAGAGTAAATTATTGGACCATGTCACCAAATTAAAGATGATGTGTCATTTTTCATGAATAAATAATACCAATAACATTAAACTTAAAAAAACTTGTAGAACACATTTCTTAATTAATTACACCACCAACCCATTAAAAAATTAGTCTTAATGTTAAAATATATTAGTAAATATATATTTTTCATGTAATAATAATCAAATAAAACAACATAGTTAGGTTTAAGGTAAATTTGATAAAATTGACATATATTTTATAAAAGATCAAGTTACCTAATTGAATTGAAGAGGACAAAGTAAATATATACAAAAAAATGTTGTAGGAAAAAGGGAAAGAAAAAGAAAAAGAAGTGGGTAAGAGTAGGTGAAGATAATGACAGGAGGAGATAAAATCTCACCAAAAGGGTTGGTTGGACACAAACCCTTTTATTTAGATAATGGAAATTAGAAATTGAAAACATAGTCTCTTCTAACTCTTATTATAATTGTGAGACCAAGCACAAGTGGGGGAGTTGCTTTCTTGTTTTTATTTAAGATATTAGAATTTTTTTAAGGGTTTAAATTGTGATGGTAGGTAAGCACTATTAGGGTTCATGAATTAGGCACAATTTTATCTAATTTATTCATAAAATAAAATTAATATCAAGAAATTAGATCTCCAAGTAATAAATTTATGTGGGTTCAATATATATTTGGATTCAGCTAATGGGTTTCCATGGTTTCAACTTTATATTACTTACATACAATTATTCCATCAATAAACAAATAAATTTTTATTTATTTTAATAGTTATTGCAATTTTTTTTTTTTTTTTGAAGAAGTCAAACTCTTAAGACTTCCAAATTCTACTACTTATGAACAAAATCTTAATTTCTACATTACTTTGCTTTATCTCATTAAGAATTTGAACTTATTTTTGTGATGATTTATAAATTGAGAAATATTTTGAAAATTGTAGCATGCAAAAAGGGTTATGAAATGATTAAGATGATAAGTTTTGACAATATTTATTATGTAAATATTTTCCCATTATATCCACTAATATATAATTTGATTGGAAGAAAAAAAAGTGTGATTTAAAGCCTATAATAATAAGATTGTTTGCCAATTCAACTGCATGAAGACTGATGCATAATTATAATTAAGAAAGCGAGGTGGGTGAAATGGATTAATCATATATTTATTTAGGATATTAGTTGGTAAAATCTGATTAGAGTTTGTTAAGCAGGTTAGCAAGATCATTATGGATCTAATATAAAGTAATGAAGGGAAAATAATACTTCAAGTATTTTATATTGTAGGCATTTATGTATCATGTATGATTCTTCATTTTTACCATATAACTGATGCAAGAAATTAATATAAATCATGAGTAAAAATAGTCCACATACACCCCTGTAAAAGAAAATTGTTTTAAAATAAATACAAGAGTAATATAATCAAATTACTAATATTTTACTATATTTTTAATAAGTGGATTATTTTCTTAAATTATAGGAAATATTATAATTTAATTACTTAAAATTTTTATTATATTTTAAATTAATTATTTTTTAAAATATATAGTATATAATTTTTTTATAAAAAAATTATATATCCTTAAATAGTCAAACCTCCAATAAAAATATGGCTTCACCAAACTGAACCAAGACGGTAAAGGCAAGCAACCATTATTGAGTTGATAATGTAGAATATGATGAAACTATTATATATATATATATATACTTGAGGGAAAAATAAATACTTTTCTGATTAGGTTCATTGAAGCTAATAATAATAAGTATTTTATTAATTATTATTATGATAATAAGTTTTTAATATAATATTGTAATGGAAACCATGTAACTAAAACATGTCAACATCGTAGCAACGAAGAGGAGAAGAACCGAATTTTATAATATATAATAGTGTTTTTCATGATTTAGTATTAGCTTCAATTTTGTTTCTTTTCTTTGACTGATAAATATTTTATATGTTGTATACGTAAAATTTGAATATCAAGAATTATTATATATAAAACAGTAAAACAAAGAAAATAAAAAAAAAAACAAATGAAGAAGAAAATTCATCGATTTTAAAAAATTCA
This sequence comes from Croton setiger, assembly GCA_948099555.1. NCBI lineage: Eukaryota > Viridiplantae > Streptophyta > Magnoliopsida > Malpighiales > Euphorbiaceae > Croton > Croton setiger. The sequence continues at coordinate 43,257 of CANUEY010336379.1, forward strand.
TCAACCAATTACTATGTTATTTGATAATACATAATTTTTTTTTAAAAAAAAAAAATCATCAACCGATTACTATGTTATTTAATAACACTATCATTTAAAAAAAATCATCACATTTGATTATTTGAATAATCGTCAATCTTCCTTTATCGAAGGTGGATTCATCATATTTTTTGTAATTTTTCATTTTTGTTTAGTTTAGTATTTTTCTAAAAAAAATTCATATTCTATTTATTTAGATTAAATTTCATATTTTATCTCTCAAATCTATTTTGTTAATATATTTTGAATGTTTATCTCTCAAATATGTTAGGTTTGTATCCCTTTGTAGACTTATTATTCTACGTTAATTTTTATGTATTTGTGTCCTATTTCTTTTTATTGGTAATTAAAAATATAAAATAAATTGTTGTTTTCTCTTATATGTAGGTCATATTTTGAACTCGGACTAATATTTTTATAATAAAGAAGTATAATATTGCTGTATGTTATTTCATTAAAATTTATTTATTCAACTTTTTCTACGAGTTTGAGATATAGTCAGTTTCCAAAAGGACATTAATGCATAAAGTTTTAAATGTTGTCCAATTTAAAGGACTCATTTTTGTCCAATCAAAATCTTTTTCAATAAAGTATTTGATCCTTTCGCATATGTATTTCTTATTAGGATTAATTATAATTTGATCTCTAAGTTTTGACAATTAGACAAATTAATCTCTGTTTTCAATATTATATGTTTTAGTTTTTTTGTTTTGTTTTATGACCGTCAATTCTTTTGTCCAAAAAACCATTAAAATAACAAATTCAAATTTACCATAAGCATCAAGCTGTATATTTTAATGGAGCGAAATTATAACTATCCCAATTGAAACCCAACTTACATTTATGGCACAAAACAAATTGAAGCTCTTAATGCAAAGATTCATAATATATATTTATTTTCAACATCCGATCACCAAAAAGTCCCGAAAAATAAAATTGAAAAATTTAAGTTTAGAAAGTCAAAACACCATTGAAACTTTGATTGCAAACATCTCCAACGATTGATTAAGGTACAACTGATGACATTGGATTCGTTTCTATGTCAGCTTTCTAACAGTTCGATGCATGTCAACATGAAAGCTCGAGTAACAGTGGTGACCATTCAAATTTTTTGATTTTATTAATATTATTGAAATTCATTAATTAAAATTTATTTAAAAGAATTAATTACAGTTAAATAAATAAATTACAAATATTAAATTGTGTAAAAATTTAAATTAAAATGGAAAATTTTTATAAAAAAGAATAGAGACAAGGGTCGATGGAGAGAACTTTAAGTTCAAAAAAACTTATCTTTTCGCTCACATGGTCATTGAGTCACAATTGTAATAATATCATAACTAAGCTCACAACATGACAAAACAAGATGATGGGTGAAAAGATGATAATGTTCAAGAACAAAAAGTCTACATAAATATGATAGATATAAGAGCACTAATACATTTCATTATTATTATCATTCTATCAGTCTCAGCTTCAATAAGGTGGTTCTTCATCCAGAGCATCTCAATCTCAACAAATATCAAAAGTTATGTTTCATAAAATACTTTTTTAACTACTAAACACCAGTTTAATACTATATACTACACAGTATAAATGACTGATTTCTGTGTTTTGATCAGTCAAAATACTAAAAGTTGCACGAAAAGCAGAGGAACTTGCACATAGCATAGGTAGGATTTGATACATACTTCAAACAAAATGATGACATATATATTCCACCTTTAGACAATAAATTATTTCAGAATTCACATATAATGCCCACATGATAATGAGCACTACTACAACTAAACTGATAGAAAAACAAAAGCAGCAACTGAAATGATGGACTCACATATATAAATTACTATATGGGCTTTGATACCTTGGGGAAGCTAGACGTTGTAAGATTAAGAATATAGACAAATATATAGTACCATTATGAATAGTAACAAAACCTTTTGATGTTTACTTTGAGGACTAGTGGGAGTTGATTCATTAATGCCCAGAGCTTAGAAGTCTTCATCTATCTTAAAGACAAAGTTCTTACCACCATCTTGAAGGCTTGACATAACAGATGCCTTCTGATAATTTCCAACCCTTCTCTCAAAAAAGTTTGCTTTTCCCCTGTACAGTACAAAGGAGTTCGCGGAAAATGACACGAGAAAAAACCAAATGAAGACATCATAATTATACTTAATACCTAAGTCAAAGTTTACAAGTCAACATTTGGTTTCTGTTTTCAAAAAGCCTAACAATGCACAAGTTGCTTTGGCATTTAATATGATGGAAAATTTTAAGACTCTGGCTTATATTCAGAACCACATTCTTGCTAGGCATTTTCAGATTAGTTGGGACTCAATCACTATTACCTAATCTACTTCCATAAGAACCCACAAAATTTCTGAGTTCAACAATTCATTTTGAAAAATATGAGAATAGATATTGTAGAAAGAAAACTTTTTTTCTTCCTGATACTAGATTGGATCTCTCCAGTACCATTAGCAGGAGGAACAAGAAAGGTCTTTAATAGTTGAAATTTATAGATGTTTGTAAAACAACTTCAGAAAGGTGGGTATTTACTGCCAAGCTGGATATGAGAAACCAGCTTGCGGAAGGACTATATGACTGAAAGTTAAGATGAAACAATAAAATAGATGCCCATTGTTGATGTTCTTTTTTTTTTTTTCCAATGCTCAACTATTATTTTCACAGCTTTAAGGAGATATCAGAAATGATTATAAATACTCACTGCAAAGATATAAATTCCATCCAATCAAAAGGATTTTCCACATTGTACTTCCTCTGATAACCTAAGGAAACCTGAGATAAGCAGGAAAAGAAATAAAATTTATATGGTTTTGCTTTACTTCCAAAAGATAAAAATATAATAACAGCAATATATCGATGAATATGTACCAAAAGACGATCAGCAACAAACTTTATGTACTGGCTCATTAGTTCTGCATTCATGCCAATTAACGCACACGGAAGGGCATCACTCACAAACTCGGTCTCAATTTCTACTGCTTCATCAACAATTTTCTCAACCGTTTGCCATTGGAGTTGCTTTTGCAACAAACTGTAAGCCATCGTCATAATATGAGTTTTTATTAAAATTTCTTTAATTTTATGAGGAAATCAAAGTATAAACAAAATAATTCCTGATTATAGCTAAAAGAAATGTGAAAATTTTTCAAATCCAACAAGGCAAAAATTATCTCACCTGTACAGAAGGCAAGCAAAATCACAATGCAGGCCTTCATCTCTGGAAATTAGCTCATTCGAGAATGTCAGACCTGGCATCAAGCCCCTCTTTTTAAGCCAGAAAATGGAACAGAAGCTGAGAACGGTAATTAAAAATAAAAATAAGTCATCAATGTAAACATCTTCACAATGTAAAATAAAGTGTCAAATATTTCGAAAAAAATAGAAGACCTTTTTGTCTCGTTATTGGAAGAAGATTACCTTCCTGAGAAAAAGATTCCTTCAATACAAGCAAACGCAACAAGTCTCTCTGCAAACAATGATGAACTGCAGAAAGGAAAGAGAAAGATTATTGGCTGCAAAAGCTCCCAATTGAGTAATAGAATTATAGAATGTGTGCAGTTACTTCCGAAGAATTGTGGAAAAAAATTTTTAAATACCGTCATACTTCAGAAAATTTTGCTCCACTACAAAGTAAAGAAAGTGTCTGCAGAACTTCAAATGGCTTTACACTGACATTTAGTTAAGTTGAGCAGTAAGCAACAATACCTCTGAATCCAGTCCAATGCCCACTTCGCCTTTTTAGCCACAGCAGGAATATTTTCAATAGCATTAAATAACCTATCTTTCTCCTTGGAGTCTTTTATATACGTCTCCAAAAGCAAGCTGTACATCTCTGGTGAAAGGAAAAAGATATTTTTTTTATCAGGTAGCCTGCAAGGCATTACGAGAGAAAAAATCACTAACATCACTTACAAATCTCTACCAGAATGAATATTTTCCATTGCAATTTGGAATCCATAGAATGCTCGTGCCTACATTAAGAAAATGGCTTGCCTTTTAGATAAGCAAATGAGTAAAAAATTTTAATCATCTTGCCACAAAGAATTCATCCTCAATAGACTTTACAGTAAAACAAACATCTTAAACCAACAATGTAGTGGTTGTAATTTACAAATATTCAGAACAAGCATTGGCTACTACTGTACTGGGTAGCATATTTGGTGAATGATGTAAATTTTACCTCTGGAATTTGAACATCATTTAGAAATCTTGCTGCCAGGTTCTCCAAAACAATCCCATCAGATACAGCAAAAAATGCCAGTACATGGCTGATAAAGTGTTTCTCTGAAACAGATAAGGCCTCCCATTGCTGCACGTCCTGGGAAAGATCAACCTCCTCCGCTGTAAATGAATAAAAAAGTCATTTAAACAAAATGAAGACGTAAGTAAACTGCAACAAACACATAAAAAGGAACAACTTTTTGAACTGTAATTCAATAAATATTACACAACTTTTACTCAGTAGAAATACTAGTGTCCAACAACTAATTAGAGATGTACAAACAACCCACCAATACCTTGCAGCCTAAAAAATATGTGGATAAGAAGAATATTTTGTCAGAAATTAAAGGAAAAAGAAAAGGCAAACACTTTCTAATGCTAAAATCATCTAAACTCTATTGCAGTACCTTTTTCTAGCTTTACTGCCAAAAATAAACCCAAGAAATCATCATTATGTATATTACTATATCTTATTGGTGATGAATGCTAACAGATTCTTATCAATTTGGCCATAGATAGTTAATCATCTCCAGAAAAAAATAAATTCTATGCCTGGAAAAGCAGCATCACAGGATCACCCTTAGTGACTTAAGAGCAACCAAAATCTGACCATTGCAGCCATAAAAGCTGCTACAATGCCACACAAAATACACTAATCTTTTTCCAAGAAACCACTAAAACTATTGAGCTCGCACCTTCCAAACACAAGCCTCATCATTAATGCAACAAGCATTGCCATACCAACTCAATAAGAAACACATATTTAGAAATAGCTAGTATTTGGCATCAACCAAATCTAAATAGCCTATTATGAAAGAAGTGTTGAAGGTGAATAACACTCCAATCACCCCTTCCTCCTTACTCTCAAAACCAATACCAGCCGAATTCGTGGGACGACTTCATGCTGCACTTATAACTTTATGCCACCATTCCCTTCTCCTAAAATTCTACGGTCAGGTTCTTTGAGGAAAGAACTGCAGTCATTTCTGGGTATTTATCCATTAAATCAACCAGAGAAAAAGGATGCAAAACACCCCAATTAAGTAATTGTATCATCCACCTATAGTATGACACCAAACCTAACTCTTGCCCTGTTTGAATTCAGTATTCATACATCATTCCAGATTACCAAATATCGGTTATAAGTCGCCTATTACTTCAGACTCAACTTAAGTGAGTAATATTAAACTATCATGAACATGTCCAAAATAATGCAAAATTTGCATATAAAGAAGGGGGTAGGCTAAAATTTCGAAATTGACAAGAAAATGTCACAATTTCAGCAACCGAGAATAGGCAAGCACAAGAACCCCATCTTCAAATCAACAAACAGAAGTACAAATATAAGAAATACTAAACGCAAACCTAATTGGAAATGAAATAAACCTAAACCAATAACATAATATCTGCAACTATATAATTCCCGCTGAAAAAATAAAAATAACAGAAAGTAGAGACAGTTAACGAAAATGAAAAGGCATACCAGTCCAAAAACTGGCCTCAGCCTTCTTATACATCTCCCAAAGCGGCTTATATCCGATTGGAAACATACAAAATCTTTGGTTCTGTTCTTTTAATATCGGTTCCTCTTCTTCTTCGCCATGGTTTCCGGCATTTGGTGTCTCTGTTCCATTCATTAGAGAACCCATATTTGTTAATTATCCTCTATCTACCTTGTATATGTTGTAAGGTTTTCGTGGAGAAGGAGAAGAGAAACCCTACAAAAACCCTCTAAATGATTGCGGATTATTGATAGCGACTGAATCAGAAGAGAAAAAAACAAAAACTTTATGCATGGTCTTTCGAGAGAAACGGAGGGTCCCAAAGTAAAATTGAAGGATGCACAGGTAGATAATGAGGAGGGGGACCGGGACCGGACCGCCTGTCAGCGGGCCGTGTTAACCATTGGGCCACAGCGGGTACTATTAATGGGCGGGTCAGCTGATTTTAATTTTTTTTAAAAATAAACTTGTATGTAAAGAAAAAAAAAAAAAAAAATTTATCGTGTCCAATTTATTATAAAAAATTTTTAGTTTTATGAGAGAAAAATTTAAATTTGAAATATAGAAAAAAAAATTGTAAAATATGAAAAAAAATTAAAAAATTTTAAAAAATTAGAGTTTAATTTATCGAATCAAATTTACATTGGGGAGCATTTGAATCTTTCCCAATGGTATGATGCAGGTAACTTGTTGATAAAACGATCCCTTTTGTGTTTTGTACCATCTCTTTCTTCAATCTTATCACTTAAAGATGAGAATTACATTGATACTATTTTTTTTCCTGGAGTTGAACAAATGCCTCAAACCCAGTTTGTCCACAAGTTAATGGAGATCCAACGGATTGTACCAGCCCCTAAAAATGTAATGAATTGGATGTTAGAGGTATGATTTTGTCTTAATTAATTTCTTTTGGTTAATTAATTAATTTCTAATGTTAATTTTTTCAGGTTCTGCCAATGCTATTTCATGGGTAACAGAAACCTCGAGTCCTCCTTGGAAGCTTTGGGACATCATCGCGGACATCGCTACTCTCAAGCTCAGCCTCATAAATATCCAGTTTTGTCAGATTACAGGATCGGCGAACAGCATCGTTGATGGTTTCATTCTAGCTTTAATTGTGCTGCACTTGCTAGCCTTGATGTGTGTCTTTGTTGGTTGTAAACTTTTGGCTTTATTCCTATAAAAAAAAATTACTTTGACTATATAGAAGAAATGAAATATTGAGGGTGGTTGAAAAATTCTTATCCTTAGATGGGAATTTGTTAAAGCATTAAGACAGCAATATTTTTTTATTTTTTCATGTATGTTATGTATTCATGTTAAGGATTACATAAATTGAATGCTTATTACACTCTTACGTACCCCTTTTCGTGGCACAGAAACAGTTGTCGAATTGTTGTCTGTCTTCCGTTGAGATCCACAGCCACTTATCTTCCTTTTCACTCTTCTTCCCTAAAATTCGTAACTTTCTGCTCTTTGAACACCAACCGCAAGGAAAATATAGAAAAAATCAGTAGAGATTATCGCCTCTGCTTTAGATTCTCCAAAATTTAGTTTTATCCGCTTTAATTGTATGATACCCACTTCGCTTTGATCTATTTCTTCCTTTCCAGCTACTACATTTTAGTCTCCTCCGCCATTTTTCTTGGCCGCACACTAACTTTTCTTCCCTTTTTCCCTTTTTCTCTTTCTTTCTTTTTCTATAGTTCTCAATATTAAGTCTCATTCAAATTTGAGCTGTTTTGCTTTGGATGCTGTAAAGCTTATTTGCTTTTCCTCTCTTTTGATCTTATCATTAACGGTGTATTTGAGGCAGTTCAATTTCTCGGCTTTTCTGTTTGATTTCAGCCTTTCTGGGTTTTTCGTGATCTCAGTTTTGTCAGAATAGTTTAATCTAATTTGGAAACTGGTTGGACTTGGGGCTAGGATTGGGTAATTTTTTCCTTCCCCTTGTTGCTGCTGAGGTTG